>VXAU01001947.1:49612-89541 GCA_013399695.1 Formicarius rufipectus | reverse complement strand
TTCCGCACGACTATGCTTCAAAAGTTTTTGCAGTTCCTTAAATGAATGATAAATAACTTGCTAAGGAGTCTGATTTCAAGAGACAATGAGCACAGTCAGTATGCATCTACATCAGATGAAATTATAGATACTTAGTAGAGGCAGGAATTCACACCTGTCATTTCCATGAAAGACAGAAGAAGATATTTCTAAGGAAGCAGTTTAGCAGTCAGAATGTGGCTATCAAAGACCGCTTCAGAACACAGCAGAATTTTCTTCAAGGTTTCCTTTCTGAATTTATCAAATGGAAAAGCATTTTACAACCAATCAGACCAGTTATTTTAATATTAATGTGGGAAGAGGGGTATACTTTAAGAATGATCTCTAATCAGTGAACAAAAAGTACATAAAAAGCTATATCACTTGAAATATTTTATCTCTGCAGATTTGTACCCATTTTATTTTGTTCTATAACATTGTGTAAATATATGACACAAACTTTATAATTCTTTCTTTATAAAAATAATAAAAAATGAAGCCTCTAGTTTGAAAAAATCTTTCTGCAGTAACAAAAACCTCTTAAAAATTGTACTTAGTCAAATGATTACAGGTTGACCATCTTGTTGCATTGAAAAAAGTTAGGAGAATGTGAGACAAATATAAAAATTGGGGTAATTATATTCAGAATTTTCTTAGGATGAAAAGGGAAAAAAGAGATATTTTTCTGTGTTGTGAAATTATCTTAAAGAAGACCAGAATGTGCTCAGCATATTTTGTTTTCAAACAGTCCTACAAAAAATAAAAGTTTTTGTGTTGAAGTGTAGCGACCATATTTGTACTGACACAGATATAAAATTTCTTTATGGTTATTCTCATGGAAAAACTCAATGGAAAACAAGAAAATTGCTTATCCAACGGGAAAGAAGGAATTACTTCTTGCATGGCAAGGTATAATGTGTCCAGTGTTTGTCTCTTGACTTAAAAATATATCACAAAGACTCCCATTTATTGTTGTTGAAAGACAACAGGAGAACAGGAAAGCAAGAATGCTACTCTAATGATAGCTGTATTCCTACTCCTGTTCCAGAGCAAGAGACTACATAGAGATAAGGGATTTTTCACCAATCTGCCTTGTCAAGTGGTTCATGCAGGTGACTACACTGCCTTTGCTGCTTTGTAGAGACTTGATTGCTTGTAAACACTGATAGCCTCTGGTGCTTTACTAATCGGTAAGACTTTGCCTTTTATACTTTTCTGTTACTTTTTTTTTTTTTCTTGTTTTTTAAATTAAATAACATTCTTTGTATAAAGGAGGTTGTTCACCACTAAATGCCTCTTTCTGCCCCCTCTCCACTCCCCCCCCGCTCCCAATTTCTAATGTATTTCAATACATTACATTCCATACAGCAACAACGTGAAAGGATGATAGAAGCAATTGTAAACTCCTGCTGATATTGCAGGATTATCTAAACAGATTTAGATAATCACTTCTGTTCCACCAAAAATAGAATCCATAATTTCCTTTTATCTGCTAGTGAGGTATTCTGTTGAATAGAAGTACTTGTGCAGTTCTAAGTAGTAAAGAAAAAGTTCAAAATAAGTGTTTCCTATTTTTGTCTTTGCCCCCCAAACACCAACACTTTTGATTATATTAACATGAACATGTGAAATGTTTGTATCCCCACGGATTACAAAGTGCAGGGTTGATACAGGAGGCTTGTTTAAATTTAGCTTTAAACAGCAGGCTGAATTTAGTGTAGCTCCACAGATCATATCGAATACCACAGAACCAGATCGCAGCCTGTACCAGGGGAAAATTCTTTTGAAATCTGGTGCATAAGAAATTGTATGTTTTTAAAAATCTTTTATTTCTTTTGTTCTTCCTGAGTACTTAAATATTATTTCAAATAATGTTATTACTTCAGTAATAAAACTTTGTTCTATTTTATGATGCGTAGCTAGACATAAATTTATAAGTTGGTCCCAATAGCTAATTTTAAGAACAGCATCAAGTTTAAGTGTTTGCATGAGATACTGTTCAATCAATTTTGCACTGTAAATATTTCTTTCTTATTTTATTTCTAATAGCTATTTCATCTATTCAAACTACCAGAACTCTGAAAATGCAATTTTCTAGTTCCTCCTTATGCAGATCTTCTCTTATCTCAGGTAAGGAAAATTGAATGTCAGTTCCATTTTAGTTAAAGTCAGATTCACTTTTAAACTTGTAGTACTAGCTCTGTGTTGTAAATAACGTAACACAATTAAAAAGAAAACATGTTTTATTTTGAAATTGTAATGCTCTCTTGGTTTTAAGATTTATAAAAGAATAAAGAACCAAAAGATCCCCTTCTATATAGGGGGAAGGATTAGGCAAAAACCAGTAAAGTAGTAGACAGGGAAGGTAAGTTTTCCCTTTTGTCTTTCAAGTTAAAACACATATTTATGCACAATTTCCCCGCTCAACAAATAATTTAATATTGTGCCATTAAGCCATTTAATGGACAGAAATGCCAATTTCTGTAATTATATTATATACAGCAGAAAAGGCTAGTAACTAAAATATTTGTCATTTAATTTAATTAAGAAACTACAGAAGAGCTCCTTGTATGTCGAGGCTTTCTAAGATACCCTTTCTATGCCTAAATTAAACTAAGAAATCTATAGAAGACATTGTAAAATAGGAACTTGCCTAGTTTTCTACTAAAAATATTGGCCAACATTTTCTTCACAAAGTGGAAATTAACTAGTTGCTTGCTGAAATAGAAAAAATAAACCATAACTCAGAATTATTTATCCCACCATTAATGATATTCATGGCAATTCATAAAGATTAATTAAGAATTTTTTATGTATTTATTATTTTTACAGAGACATAGTGCATGTTTTCATTTATAATTATGTACAATAAAGTGACAGTTTCATAACTCATTCATCCACCAGAGACTGCAGTTCTGCTTTCACAGCTGAAAGGTGCCATACAAATACGAGTTATTTATATGACTGCAATGGCTTGAGGCATACTGCTGTTTCACGTGGACACATGGTGAAAAACACCAGGTACAGAAAGATATTTTATGTACCCAGTGTTTCGGACAGATTCTTATTTAAAATTCTGTAGGGAAAATACTGACAAATAAAATCAATTTCTTGCTATGTTCTTTTCTTCCCTTGAAGATATTACTATATGCATGTAATTTCTTCTAGAACTGAAAACAACTTGACCACTAAGATTGTTGTTAAACATGGACTGCAGCAGTTTTCTGAAAGTTGAAACATGCTGCTAGAATGTCAAACAAACAGACAGAACTTACAGCACTCTGCTAAAGTAGAGATATTTTGATTCAAGAAATATTCTGTCAGAATGGGATGAATCTTCTTTAATGACCACTAGTAGTAAACTAGGCAGAAAATTCAGTAATACTAACTTTTAAACCTGTATCAATTTTGTCTTCCAAGCAACTGTAACTCATCTTATTTGAGCATGAAGTCATTTAATACAGACATGCAATGAAAATATATGGAGTTGTGTTTTATCTGCATTTTTCCAGCATTAATGTCTTTTTGCATTTTACCTCAATAGTTCTTTTAAAACTTTTAGAGAAATATCAAGTAGGAGAGAGAACTGATCCCCATGGAACCATGTCGAATGAAAGATCTGAAGCTCGAGTTTTCCTGGCATACCTTTTGGGTACATTTCTTGGGAAGGTTCTAAATCATCTTAAGCAGTCCACTTCATTCCTCGCATTTCAGTCAGGTGGATTTTAGTGATTTTAGTGTAGAGAGAGTTAATGTTCAAGAAAAGCTATGAAAGATAAGAATGAATGACTGCCCAACATTATTTATCAAGCCTACTAATGCTGTTTCTTTTCCCTGTTCCAACATAAGAATAGAGGCTTCTAAGTGTTAAATATTTGTACCTAATAAATGAATTTGCAGTTAGCTAGATTTTATTTAAATGTTTTATCTGATCAGAGTATAGCTAGGCTACATATAAATAACATGCACAAAGGGTTATTGTCCCCTGTCTGTATTCTTTCCATTTTTACCAAAATTCAGCAGCAGCTTCAGTGGCACAAATGGGGTAAAAATTAACTGTATGTTATTAGCTGTAGAAATCTATCTTACAAATCAACTATTATGCCCATACTGATTCTTCTACAGAAATCACTGCACTGTTTGTTTACATAGTGTAACCAGAAAAAAAAAAAAAAAAGCACACTCAACTAAGCTATTAAGTATTGCTCAAAATATCCTACAGAGGATTTATCTGAGAATTAAGGAAAGAATTTCTGCAGTGTTTGGCTTCAACACACTTTACAATTTGGAGTAATAGGTCCCACCTCTCTTACAATACAGTAGCTGCTGGACTGATTGACTTCAGTTTAAATTCTTTTGCTTTATTGGTGTTTCAATAAATCCTTTTCCCTCTTCCCACACATAAATATGGTTGGTTGTTCTTTTGTTGCTTCTGATCTCTTATCATAAAAATTTCTACCAGCACTCCTAAACGAGATGAATTTTTTATGTGTGGTTCTCATCCTAGTTGTTGTTCAGAAGCATATCCTTTTTGACCAAGGAATTTATAATTGTGACATTTTCATATTCAACACATCTGATTGGTAAGCAATGAAACAAAAATATAGTTAGTGTTGCAGTAGTGAATAACAGCACAAACTGATCAATAACATAATGAGTAAGAAGTGATGAAACTGAGCATAAGTTTGCGTCAATATGACATCATATATAAAAATGGCTCCCAGAGGTGTCTTTCCCCTCCAAGTAGTCAAGACTGAGGTGGTGCAGGTCCAGTCCCTTGTGCCTTCTTAAAGAAACCACAACTGTTCAGTGGCAGTATAACAGATGTTCAAAAGAATCATTAACAATTTAAATGTGAGTATGGGCAGATGCACCATTTTTATTGCACATAACTTTGGGGGAGAGAGAGTTTTAAAGAAAATCAATAATGAGCAGATCTGTATACAAATGACTCCTCTAATTATATTTAAAAAGTAAATTAAGGTTCTTTGCTTCAGTGATTGTGGTTGAGATAAGGCAGACAAGTGATGAGAATAGCTATTAGAGTAACCATGCATGATTGACTTGGCATGTATTAGTAGATCAATAAGAGGCAGAATAAGTGGCAACACAAGAGAGAAGTTTGTGCCAAAGCCTCAGTCTTGCTCTTTTTGGTGCTTTTCACTAAGGACATATGAAATGCAGTTCCATTAAAATAAAGGGATAAGTAAAATAAACAGATGGGTCTAAAAGATACAGGAAAATTCTGTTTACCTATTAAGAAACTTGTCATCGACTTGTTACAGGATAAATTCTGTAATCTTTTCAAGAACTTTGCCACAGATGGGCACTCAGTGAGGAATGATCTTACTGGACTTGAATAATTCCTTCAGACACGATGACAAATTGATAATAAGATATACAAAAAGCTGTAACTGGTGGGGAGCATTCTGCCTCAGAATGACCTCAAAAAGGGGCATCAGGGATGTGTGGAAGATTTTGTCTTCACAATTTACTTTCACAATACATGATCTTGTATAATATTTGAATAGTTGTCATTCTATAAGCATTTATTAAAAAAAGGATAGGAAACTTTGGGAATCAGCTATATTAATGCTAGAATTCTAAAAGCCTTGATAACTTGTTTGCATTTTCATGTCTTTTAACAAACCATCATATCCTACTGTATAACACCTAGCACTCTAAGGTGCAATCAGAGCCATGAGCTTGAGTCCCATTTTACTGCTGAAGCTATATATAATGATCATGTTATCTATATGTGGACACATGCAATCTCTCTTTCCCTCTCTGTTTCTAGCTTCCTCTGGTTCACTATTGGCTTATGCTTTACAGAAGATTTTACATAAACATAAGCTGAGGATATGTTTTCCATCAGCAACTGCTATTTGCCATCTAGACAAAGTTGTAATTTTGATTCTCTTTTGCTTAGGGCTGGTCATCATATTTCTGCTTTAGAAAATGCATCTGGTCTCCTCTAAATTAATGCCATCAATGTGCTAAACAATGCTGTTCTGTTTCTGATATATTGTGAGACAAAACAGAACAAAGCAGAGACAAAAATAAAGCATCTCTGTGAGGTACAAGGAACAATCAATTAGATTCATTGTCTGTTTTACATTCTAGTCACTGCTTTTAAAGAAGAGGAGTGCATAATACCATGGCAACAGTTGGAACTGCAGTTCTTTATGGTATATAATCATTATGGATTCTTCAGCATTCCCTGAAAATTGATATAAAAAGTCACAGGCATTGTACTACCTACTAGGCTGATTAAATGACAAGTTTGTAATTTACAAGTGCCTTACTGCCATGGCAAAGCAATCATACAACTCCGGTTTCTAACTCAAGGGTTTTTGAAACAAGCTGCATGATTTCTAGCTGGGCTTCAAGCTAAGATTAAATTGAAAAAGATAGCATGTAGATTTTCGAACATGGTGTTGACATTTACTAGCCAATCAAATCTTGTAACTTTCCTGCATGACAGCAGATGTTGACCTTTCCAGCTTTCCCTATCTGCTTTCACGCATTACCTGCAGAAATTAACGTTAACTCACTTCGTGCTCCTTGCTGCTATTAATGTCAGCTTGGAATCGAGAATCATGAATTCATTTATTACGCGGAGTGGAGACTGGTTTTATACTCTAAGCACAAAAGAGCTGCTCATGGGAGCTGGTATTTTTGGAAGCTGCTTCAACTACCTTTGTGGTTGAGGGATAGCTGGGAGCTATGGTGTAGAAAATGTCACTAAGAACAAGAGCAAAAAGAGACAGTGGAGGATGGATTCAAGGAGAAACCTAGGGGCCAAATACTTGCAAATAGTATTGCATACAGAGAGCTTAAAGTATAAAATGAAACACTTAAAGCTATTCTAATGGACTGCAAAAGTAGATGCAAAGTACCAATGCCTCTTTGACTTGTTAACTGAACTATGAAAATATCCGTCTGCATAACATGTAGCCTGGTAACAAGAAGCTTCAGGGGGTTACACAGCATTGCCTGAGGCTCTCTGGTTTTATACTCTGAGGGAAGTATTAACTTTGGTAGAGATGTCTCCTGCAATCTGAATAAGATTTTGACACAATTTCAGCCAGTCCTGGAATCTTGTGTTTAAAAAGCAACAGAAAAAAAATAATAAAAGGGGCATTTTCTGTCTTGTCTCTTTGCTTGTGTTAGGAGGAAAAGGTTCTTTTGGGTACCTTACAGAAATATTATCAGAAAGGAAAAGCTAATGTCTGTTAACAGCATTCCTGCAACCATCAACTAGTTTATGTAATTTTTTGTTATATATATAACTTGCCAGTTCAACGGGTCACTATACTTCGAGTAACTATGACTTTCATGTGCATATTTCTTATGTAATAGTAATACAGTTCAAAGATATATCTCATTAAATGACAAACATTTGCAAGCTACACAAACTCCAGTTAATTTTCCAAATTTACAAGGAACACCTGCAGTCATAACTGGATAGAAGCCTCTTGGTCATGGGTCCCGGTCCTCATAGAGGACTTCAGCCACCCTGATGTGCTGGAGAGACAGCATAACAGGGCACAAGCATTCTGTTAGGTTTCTAGGGAAGACTGCTGATTATATCTTGAAAGAGATGACCAAAGGGCCAGTAGGCAAAATTACTCTACTGGACCTTATACTTACAAGCAAGAAGGAACTGGCTGGGGATATTTGGGCTGGGAACAGTCTCAGTTACAGTGGTCATGTGTTGACTAATCACAATGGGCACCTAAGCACCATACAGCTGCTTGCTCACTCCCACTCAGTAGGGTGGGAAAGTGAATCATAAGGGTAAATTTGAGAAAAATGTGGGTTGAGGCAAAGAAAGCTTAATTAGTAAAGGGAAGGAAAAAACAAAAAAGGTGGAACCAAAATAAAAATACCAAGTTCTGTAAAGTAATTACTCACCACCAGCCAACCAGTGTCCAGGTAACCCCTGAGTAACACCTCCCTTGTTTGCTGAGCATGACATATGGTATAGAATATGTGTTTTGTCAACAACAGCTGGATCCCCTTCAAGAGCCTTGCCCACTCCTGCCTACTCTTTGTGGGGCACGGAGAAAGAAACACAAAGCCTTGAAGCTGTACAAACCCTGTTCAGCAATAGCTAAAATGTTGATATCAACAGTTTTGGGCACCAATCCAAAACTTAGAATCAATAAGAGCTGCTCTTATTGAAAACAATTAACTCTATGCAAGCCAGACCCAGTACACCACAAGATGCTAAAGTTTAGGATCCTGAGAAGACAGAACAATGCAAACAGTAGGATCACAATCATGGATTTCAGGAGAGCAGAATTTGACCAATTCAGAGACCTGCTTTGAAGAGTGACACAGTAGGCAGTTTCATAGAGAAGTTTAAAATAACTGTTTGATTTTTCAATGCTCATCTCCTCTAAACAAAATAATGGTTCATTGATCAAAGTCAAGGAAGATGCTTGGATGGATGGAGCTCCTGACAAAATCAGAACATATAAAATTGTATACAATGGTGGAAATGGTGTCAGGAATATGGAAACACTTTCCAAGTATGCAGAGATGGTGTTGGTAAAGCAAAATCCCACTTGGACCTGAGACTTGAAAACAATGTGAGGGACAGCAAGAAATGTTTATATTGGTAATTCAGAAGGAAAAAGAAGACTAAGGAAAAAGTAAGTCCATTGCTGAATGAGGCAGATGATTCGATGAGAAGGGACCTGCAAAATACCTTCCACATATATATCTTTACTGGTAAAATCTGCCTTCAAGAATCCCAAATCCCTGAGACCAGTGGGAAAGTCTGGACCAGGGAAGGATTACCCTATGTAGTGACCAACAGATAAGTGAACAATTAAAGCAACTGAACATAAACAGTCTTTGGGAAGTGATGGGATACACTTAACAAATGTTGAGAGAAGTCACTGATGCCACTGTGAGGTGATTCTTTATTATCATTAAAAGATTCTGGCAGACAGTAGGGGTCCCTGGTGACTGTGAGAAAGCAAAGCAAGAAGAGGGAACCATAGAACTACAGACCAATCAGCCCAACCTTGATTCATGGGAAGGTGATGAAGCAAATCCTTCTGAAAGCCATTTACAAACATATGAAGGATCAACAGGTGATTAGGAGCAGGCAGCATTGACTTACAAAGAAGAAATCATTCATGACCTAGCTGATATGCTGTGATGAGATAACGTGTCAGTGGATGAGAAAAGAGCAGCATAGGCTTATCTTGACTTTAACAGAATTTTCAACACTGTCTTCCATAACAGGATCATTTACAAACTGATTAAGAATGGCTTAGACAGAAGAGCAATTAAGTGGGTTGAAAATGGTTGAACTGCCAGGACTAAATTACTGCAGTACAAAGTCCAGCTGAAAGACAGTCCCCAATGTCTTATCTCCAGGTTTTATTGTGATACCAGTATTCTTAAGCAACTTCATTAATGATGTGGATGTTGGAACAGAGCGCAATCTCAGCAGAGTGTGTTCAATGGTGGGCTCTGCATTACAAGACAGACATTGCCATAGCGGAGCAAGTATGTAGGTGATGAAGCTCTGCGGCAGGTTGCTGAGAAAGGTTGGTGAGTCTATGTTCCTTGAGATTTTTGGAACCTAACAGAATGTGATCTGGAGCAATCTGCTCTAGTGGTCTTTCCTCTGAGCAGAAGGACTGGAGTAAGTAATGATCGGAGGTTCCCAAACCTGTTCTGTGATTCTTTTAAAACTGAGTTACCAAATTAAGATCAGACCAAATAAAAGTCCAGGGCTTCTCATCAGAGTTTGGCATGGTGGACTTCCAATAGGTTTCCCTCAGACCCTAGAGTAGTAAGCAAAACTTGGCTCACAAAACTCAGGAAGATACTCTGGTCCTAACAGTGGGTGGCCATTCAAGCTGTCTTTATGTCCAACCCCGCTTTGCACTTGCTAGCACTTACTGCATTCACAGCTTCAATGGAGAATGTGTAATGATGCCAATACTACAGAAAGAAATGCTACATAAACATTTATGTGTGCCTCAGCTTCTTTTTGCTGGTTGCTCAAGAATTTATGAAAAATTAATAATTCCTAGTATCATACCAGGTAGACATGGATTAATTTGAAAGTTGGGATTTGCTATAAAACATCCCAGTAGTTCATTATCAACCCCCAACAGGACCTACAAAATCTATTTAATGCCACTGTTATAGAAGAGCAATAATATGTTCATTTTGAAGTTGTTGGAGTCTGAACTGCAGCTTAATCTGTAGGAACCTGATTGATATCAATTGCATTGGTAATTGAGTTCTTATTTCTTGTAGGGGCTATCAGTGACAACAGGATCGAATTTCAAGAAGGGTGGAGCTACATTAATGATATATTGTAATGTTTATTCTTCTGTCAAAGATTTATAGTCATGATGTAAATGTGCTTGCTTCAGGGTAAAAATCAATTAAACAGATGAATAAGAAACAAACTGCCTTCCTTTGTGCAGCAGGTTTTTCCACAATTATTCTTTTGCAACTTTTTTTCTGAAACATCTGGGAAAAGTTTGTGTGACAGTTTTTATGCCCTAGGAGCTTGGGCTCTCAGATAACAACAGCAGCAGGAATAACAATAACAATATAAAATTAAACCTACAAATTTAATCTGATTATATTACTAGTGACCAGTTATGTGATGGAAATGTAAAGTTGGACTATGTTTCTGTGCAAAATAAAAAGACTTGTTTGTCTCTTCAGAAACACAAACCTGTATTTAATTTACCATTTGTGACTAATTCCTCCAAGCAGTAAAAAGAGGCATGCAATAATGGTTTAATTTTAGTCCTGCAGCCTGAACATTCTCAAACAAAATGAGAGCTTGCTTTCCAGTTTTCAAGTGAGAGACAATGGGCTGAACAGTCTGACTACCAAAAAGTATTGCAAAACTTATTAAGAATGGCTAATGTCCTTTATAGGGGAAGAATGAAGAATTCATGCTCACTAGATACAGCTATTGTCTATGTGGCTCATCTCAAAAGTCTCTGCAACATCTCCTCAATGTACACTCATCTCCTCAGATCCTTGCATCATAGAAAAGTTGTAGATAATATGCATGTGACTAAATATTGTCATATTGCCCTTCCACAAACACTGGATTGAGTAGGTAAGATTTCACATCAACTTTCTGCCTCCTGGATGCCAAAAGTCAACGAGAGCAATGAATGTTTAGAATGCTGAGAAACATTGGGAACTTGCTCAAACCTGTAAAATGGAATATTAGGATTGTTTCTAAATAAATATATATAATGGATAAGTATAAATATCTGTTGTCTGTGATATTTGATCTTTTAAGACCCTATGAACCTATACCACAAAATAACTGACTGATACAGCAGCTAGAGAAAACACTGGCTTTAGAAGGCCTCAGCTGCCTTATTTACTCTACCCTGTCTTTCCCAGACAATCCCTAACATGATAGATTGTGTGGACATCTAATCAGTGCACAAAAAGGGTCTCCTAGTGACCCTGATATGAAGATTTTTCTTCAAGCAGGAAGGATAGTAAAAATTTAAATTCTTACTGTGCCACTCACATCTGCAAAGTCATCCTGCAATGGATGCCATAAGGTGCTGACAGTCCACATCAGCAGAAATAAAAGAATGAAGGCTCCAAAAAGGTGAGAGAGAAAAATACCAGACAATTCTAAATTACCCTTAGCTAGTCTTCAAACTTTTTTTTTTTCACTTGGAATGGGAATGCCCGACAAAATAATTACAGAAAAGCATCACTTGAAAGTTACAGCTTGTCTCAACACACCAAAAATAACCCTAACCTAAATGTTTTTGGGAAACAGTGGTTGTACATAGACTCACAATTCCTGTGACCATCTGGCCTGTGATGACAAGAGTCCTTCTAAAGGCAGAATAACTGAAAAAGACCTCTGCTCAAACCTGCCAAGGCCTTCACAATCACAGCTGAATTCTGTCGCCAAGTGAAGTTTTCGTATTTTCTGCTTGAATACACTGAAAAATCAATCTTTGACTTTATGTTAGCTTATAGTTTGCAGGATGTAGACACCTTCTTGCATAGTTCAAGAAAACTGTCTATATTAGTGAATGACTACCAGCAGAATGAAGAAAAAAAATTCAAGTGATTGCAAGGACCTGTTTGAGTTCTTAATGTTAGACCGCTAGTGGCTGTCATGTATTTCTTGGGCAGTATTGGCCTCCTCTGCTCACTCAGTGTTTTCTTTCCAGTCGTTTCTGTCCCCATTCATACTACTCTGGAAGTTTACTGCTATATCCCAGGAAAATGAAAACAAACATACATGCTAGAACTCTTTGGTGGGACCTTCGTAATGATGTGACAAGACCAGGTCTAGCTTGACAACGCATTGGAAACTGGATATAATTGTCAAAACATTCAGTCTAGAAATCAATGAGTCTTGAAGGGAATGAATGACTTAAATCTGCAGTTTTAGAAAGCTTGTTAATAATATTTACATGTTTATAATCTCTAATCTCCAACCCAAACTTTTTTATAAAGGTAACCAAATTGGACTGTTGCAGCATCTTGCTCTTTCTCAGAACTGCATACTAATTCACTTGCCTCATATAAATTTACACTTCAGTCCTAACTTTATTTCTGAACTAGTTTATCAGCATAGCATTTTGTTATTTCTCTAACTTTGTTTCATTTCTGCTCTGAATTCTTCATAGTTAACAATGCACAAATACTCATCTGAAAATGTAATTAACACACTACACACCATTTATCAGTTTAGGAAGTGTGAAAATTATATTTTACATGGAATATCTAAGCATCACAATGTATAAACCAAGTAATTGTTAAGCAGCCAATAGTTGCAGTTCTTAATAAAATCATAAACATTTCTGAAAATTTCCTTTCTTTTCAAATGCTAAGGGTGACAGGTTTCCATAACAAACATGCTTTCTAACAAAGATGAGTTTAAAAATGAACCTAGGTGTAAAAGAAATCTAACCATAGTGCATAGAGATGACCACTGACATCAGAGGAACAACTAAATAACCAGAATTCAATAATTCAGACCCTTAGATTCTGATTGTTTAGGGTTTGATTAGTAATAGCTAACATTTTTGTCTTTTCTGTTCAAAGCTACCAATATACAAGATCATAAACTCATGCAGAAAACTGAAATAATAGTGCAGCACATTATTTACCACTCCTTGTTTGACTTCATTTGTGTTGGAAAGATGGCAAACAAGTCATGTTCTGCTGTCCATATTTATGATGTCAACTAATGATACACTGCTAAAAGAATATAGTGCTCTATTATTAACAACTGAACATGAAAGATAAAAGCCTTGATACATGCAAAAGCCTGTAGTGAAACAATTTAAAAATAAGGTATGAGAGACACACTAGAAATTTTTTGTTGTTTTTAGTAAGTTTGCAGTTGAACTGCTGTCCATCTGCTACAATGCTGTTTACAGCATACATATGTCATTTGTTCTTGATTATGCTTTTAATGGTAGCATATCTTCTCACATGCTATTTTATTATGAAGTTGGCAATGTGTTTTGGCTGTCTGGACCTGTTAGAGAGAAAAATTTTAAGTCACATTATGATTTAAAGGAATTTAGGTATATAATTCTTTTCTATCTCCAGAATTCAGATCCTGTCTCTGTTTCTCTGACTAACCTTTATGTTATTGAGAAATTTTTCACTGAATTGTTTTTTAAACTAGGTTTTAGCTCTCATTTTTTCATTCACTTTTTAGAGCCTGTGGCAATGAAAGTGCAGAACACTGCAGAAATTTAGCAGATGCATCACTTTTATATAGCCTAAGGAAAAAAAAAAAAGCGCTATTTTCAATTCCAGGATGATTAAAGCCATGCTAAATTTCATGAAAGTTATTACCTAATATGTGAGAGGTCAAATTTGTGATTTTTTTTTTTTTTTTAAACAGATTGAGATATAAGGACTAGATCACTTACCAGTCCTTCCTATTGGACAAAGCTAAACACTGCTTTAAATTAAAGTGCATAAAAAGAGGACCTTATTTCCCACATAAATGCGACAGTTGTATGGCATTGCTCACCAAATGTAAACTCAGGTAAATTGACTAAAATTTTCATAAAACCATAAAGTACTTCCCCATAGATATTAAAACACTGATGAATACCAAGAAATTTTGTTTTCTTCCAAATTTTTGAACCCCATAATTTTGTAGAAAAAGGCTTCTTGAGATTCAAAAATTAAGGGGATTTATCTCTTAAGAAGATTTTTCTGAGAATGAAATTAGCAAAAATGGAGAGTTATGAGATTTTAAAAGTACCAGTGACAAACATTACTAATAGTCATTGATCATTGGCTTTTTATAATGCATTTTAGAATGTTCTTTTAGTTTTATAAATAACCAACCTTANAATATTCTTTTAGTTTTATAAGTAACCAACCTTAGGGGCTGCAGTCTGTACATTCTTGTAGTTTTCACTATGTGTTTTCCAAGATGATAAATGTTTATTTAACACTGTGTTTGGATAACTCCAAAATTGTTAATCAATGCAGTGACTTTCAAATCCTTCTTTTAAAATTAAATTTTTATAAAATTGTAAGTTTTTATGCACTGAAATCTATCATGAAAGAGGTTTTATTTATAAATGATACAGTCCCACATCAGTAAATACAAAGGCAAGCTAATTATGGGATAGCTGTAAATTGTTCTCAATCATAGTATGATTATAATTTATTTGCTTTTATACTGTTGTATGTTAACAACAGATATGACCTTCTAAACTAACTTAAGGATAAAATTATGTCTTTTTTTCATTGTTTGGTGGAAAGATGCCAATATTAGAGCCTACCAGCCTTTGTCAGGACTGATATGGCTTACAAAGGTGACATCTATTTAAAGATGCTGCCATCACCTTGAGTTACTAAAAATAGAATTATTTAGAATTGCAGAAAATCTTTTACTGACTTACAAATCAGTGGTAATTTTCACTTAAATGTTTCTTTTTATCACTTTTTTTTGTGTAAGCTTTCTTTTCTTAATGTATGAGTACACATCATTCAAAGTACATCTTTGAAAAACTTCAAAGCACTGGTTTTTCATGTACTACTCGAATTGTATTAACCATGAAGAAAAGATTGAATATGGCATGAGAAAATAGAGACAAGTAGCAGTAGATGCTACGTTTATTAAAATTAAGCAAAGTAATAAATATATATTAAGTATTCTCACAATTTAACTCTCAAGAAACATGTCATTCCCAGAGCTTATAAATGATTTAACTTTAAAAAAAATAAAAGTATAGCAATAAAAGTATTTGTTATTGCTGTACAAGAGTTTGTTTTTCCTGTGCTAACAGCATCTTGATGACTATAGCATTAAAAAAAAAAAAGTAGTTGCATTCATGTTCAGTATGAAACAGATATAAGCACTTCTGCTCCTTGAGTCATTGATTTCATCAATTGATCTAGACTGCCCAAAGGCATACATCCTATTCACTATTCCAAGAAATGGATTTTGTAAGTTAATTGTTGGGTTAGTAAAACTTCCCCTCCTATCTCTTGCAGGAAAAATTCAGGAGGTATTTATCTTAGAAGGAAGAGTGACAGTACTCGAATATAACTCTACATTTGTAATTTGTTTCTAATAAAGTAACCACTGCATTTAATGCTCTTCTGTTCAGAGTAATTTTCTTTTCTTTGATTAAAAAAATATCTTTGATTATAAAGATGAAGACCAAGACTAAACTGAAAAACTGAAACATTTGTACTTTTTCTCTATCCCTTTGATGGAATTCATTAGAATTCCTTTATTACTGTTGTTTTTCCTCACTTTCACATTTCTCTTTAAAGTGTCTATATATTTTCAGGAATTAAGGAATCTGATTCTCACATAAGTAAAATCTTAAAAGGAACACAATTCTTAGAAATCTGTGTTCTTTCTTCCCAGAAAACAGTAAATCTGGGTATCCTCTCAAAGAAGTCTCTGGTTTCATATTTATCAGTTTTCACATCTTTAACAAAAAGAATTCATGACAAAATTCCTTTAGTAGAGCACTTCATGATCTGATTGGAGAAAGCTTTACATCTAAGTCATTTATTGCTTACCTTTAATGTTAGAACATAGTAATATTAAATAGAATTCTGCTTTCATAGTTGACATTGAATTGATTACTAGATGACTTCCATATGCGTCACTGGATTCTAGCTATGGCCCTAGAGCTCTGATTAAAGTAGCAAGCCACCATATTTGAAGAAGTGCTCTGAGGCACTTCTAGTTGCAGCTATCAAGAAGAGAAATATTAGGGTGAGCACAGAAGCAGTAGTGGCTAAATATAGAGTTCTAGAAAAACTGGATTGCCTTGGGTTCTAAAATATCACAGAGTACCTCTTTGTGTTCCTATATAATTTATAAATATGGCCAAACAGTTCATCAGGGAAAAGTTAGTTGTTGATATGTTTCAAATCACCTCATTTAGATTAGGACACTAATTCGTGTTCCTTTCTGCTGCAGCTTTTTATGCATTTGACAAGAGATTATCATTTAAAGAATTTTTTTACTAAATACACAAACAGAACTCATGTTTCCTCTCTGCAGACAAGTGGAAATGAGAGGACATAAGTGGAACTGAGAAGACACAACTGGACATAAGTTCTTCACAAAAAAAAATGTCTAAACTACTCTATAATGAGATGTGATGAAAAACATGAGGTTGCAGATAGTCAGAATGAGGATGACAAACTTTGGTTCTCAGTATCTGGAACACTGTTGTGTATCACTGCCTTGTGATACAAAATCTGGGTGATAGCTGTTTTATGTTTGTGGGTTTTTTTTAGGAGATGAGCTCTGTTTGTGATTCTGAGATTGCAACTGTGATCAATGTGGACAGTTAGCACATGTATCTGAATTCAGTCCATAACACCAAAGTGCTTAAATTGGTGCCCTGATCAACCTAGACTTCCTGATCAGTCAATGGAATAAAACATTCCTTCAAAAGTGAGTCTTCCTGATCCATCTCCTTCCTTTATCAATTGATGCTGAAGGTAATTAAGCATCTAACTTAGATGAGATACCTCATATAAAGAGATGGAATGAATTGGAGCTTTGACATACAATTTGGATTGGATTCCTAGATGAGTCAGAAGTTCACAAATGTCTGGGTTTGACTTGTCTTATTATTATTAGTTTGCTAATGTGAGTATTCTGACACAGTTATGTTTAGCACTGCCAGGTTCAGAAGTATACCAACAAAACTTTAGATATGTTTTTCCAAATTCTTGTCTGCAGAGAATGAAAGGATAAATACATTGTTAGAAACTATTAGAAACCACTGTTAGAATCTTAAGGGATTTGTTAAAAGAGACAGGAGATGGAAAAAAGAAAAAATATTTGAAATCTCTGGTTTGACATCTTACAAAAATATGTGCATTGATGACAGAGAATGTTGAAATGGTTTTAGAACATTGTCATTTCAGACACAAACCATGGATTGAACAGTAGTTCTAAATCCTATAATGATGGAAAATAGGGAGCACTTATTCAAAAATTTAATCCTGGAAAGTGTCAGACAGTCATAGAATGGTGTTGTAAAAGACTTTTGGAGAACATCTTGTCCAATGCACCTGATCAAGCAAGGTCAGCTAGAGCAGGCTGCCGAGGACCATGGCCATGTGACTTTTGAATATCTTTAATATTTTGCAAATATTGCTTATTTAATTATTGTTTTCTTTTGTTAGAAATGATATAGAGAGCATTCTGTTTAGAGATTTGTCAGGAGATCCAGTTGAAATTGTTAGATGTGTTTGAACACATACAAAAATTGAAGTAAGTTTCTGTTAAGACTCCTAGACAACACATGTAAAGTAAAGTAAAGACAAGTAAAGACACCACTGTGTGGTAGAATTTTAATTGGAGCACTTTGTGTAAATGAGTTAGATTTTTTGTTCAAGAGAATTTGAAAATATTTTAGAACAAAATTTTTGTTTGTTTTCAGTCTCCATATTGTTATTCCACTGTCCAATTACTTTATTTCTGATACAGTAGTTTTAATTTTTATAAACTCAAAATTTCAGACAAAATAAAATAATGTAATCAAATCATATCTTACACATTACAAGAGCTTCTGGTTTATTCTTCAGTGGTCCATTACTTTTCTCTAGTAGAGTAAGAGAGGGTTCCAGCAAAAGAATTGGTTCAAGACACTCACAATAAAGCTTAAATAAGGCATAGAAAGTCCAGGAGATTCATTGCAGGAACCCAGCAAATCTCTGCAGAACTGAAAGTTTTTCCTTTTTACTACAACAACTCTATCTTGAGATCAATTTAATTCAGTTTCTTACTTTCCTGATAAATAACTGTGTTCATGTTAAAGAATATCAGAAATTGTTTAATTGCCTCCAAATCTATACTGATGAAAGGAAAATAAAATGTATGTTCCTCAGGGTAAATTTGGTAAATTATCAAAAAGTCAAATGGTCAATAATATTATAGGGTTGATGTTTAATACTTCATAAAAGTAAAAAAAAATCCTAATTTTACTATTAACATGATCTAAGGATGATACAATTCAGAATAATTAAGACTGAACAATCATCTCTCATCTTGTATGAGTTTAACTTCTGAGTTTCACATACAAATCCAAACTCTTGATCTACATTTGTATGTTGGGGTATAATTTGATTTACTATTTATCCGCTTTTTCCACAAAATGTAGTAATGATATGTATAAAATTGAATACATATTCAAAAAGTCAAAGAACAGATCTGAAGAATCCCTATTTGGCTGCAGCATGAAGGGCATATCTATCTGTGTTACAAAAATGTCATTTCCCATATGAGATGTGCTAATGTAGTACTTGTCATCCTAAGCTGTTTTTTGCTGTGCAGTTGGTCAATCTATTGCACCTGCAAACCTTCTCTATAACCATCAGAAGACCAGTTTATGTCATAGCTTTTCAGAGCTCTCATAATTCAATCAAGCTAAAAATACTAAAAAAGCACTTTTTCTTGCAATATTACAACATCTCTGCTTCTGCCCCAGATGGAGATGAAACTAAAGTGTGATTTCAAAAATGGCAAAGAAAATGTATGACAGACAGAAATGACAAGGCTTTGTCTACAGCTGGTGAGACAATTAAGTAAAATGCTTTCCCATTGTCCCTAAGCAATATGTGTAGGATTAGCTATGCTATATCACTTTAACATGCTCATTGAGTGCAATTGGACAGTAGACAGAGAAGACTCACATAATATCTACATGTGTATTAGCCTCTCAAAACTGCATGCATGTTTATTTTTCCCCTACGATTCTGACATCTGTGAATCTAGAATGTCAAATGCAGCAGTATAAAGATGACTTGGTCGTCCCAACTGCAATGGTAATACCTCAGGCAACTGTTTTGTCTCTCTCAGTTCAGAAGAATACAAAGTTACACTAATAAAGTTCTGGATTAATGGAAGAAAACTTTTAATTAGATATCAGGGGAAAAATACAATGAAAGAAGTTAGAGATTGGAACAAAAATCCCATTGCTAGACATTAGAAAGCAACGGGGCAATGCCCTGAACAACCTGATCTGCTTCTGACCTGTTGGTTGAAGGAGAAAATCTGAGGTCCCTTCCAGCCTTAATTTTTGTGTGACTCTGTGATTACATGCAAGTAGATTACATGCAGCTGTTTATCTATTTGTTTGCAAATGTTGATGCCAGAGTTGACACCATATTAATTCTACTTAAATGCTTGGTAAAAAAGCTGCATAAGTTTACATGAATAAATAATTTCTGATAATAATATCAGATAAGATATCTAGGAAACATTTCTTGATGTTGCTTTGCCAGACTCAGAAAAACATTTCCTTTCAAAGAGCAGTTGTCTGCTGTTGTCCTAAAAGAGAGAAAAGATTTTAATATGTAAACTGGAAGATGCCATCTCTCTGTAAATAAGGTGATATGGAAATACTTAAACATTCCATTATCTCTTCCTCTGAATCATTACCTTTCACACTAAGGAAAAAAAAATAGTTTCTCAATTTTTTTGTGAACTGACATCATGTACAACTAATTCCCTTCAATACAGTTCCCTCTTTCAGTTTAACCTAGCATCTGTTCAGTCTTACCTGGAGCCCCCTCAAATACTGAAAGGGATCAAAAGCCACCTCATTTTTTCTGTTTTTCTAGACATTTATTTATTTTTCAAACAGTTTTCACATAAACAATATAATAGAAAACATTGACCTTAGTATATCATGGGAAGGCATATAATGTTACAGTAATCCAATTCATAATGCTGACTTTTGTAGACAATTCTGTATGCAGTGTTACTGAAAGATGAAATGAAGGAACCAAAAGAATTTGGTTTCACTGTATAAGAGGTATTTCTCTTCCACCTTTTTGACTACACAGGGTTCCAATATAGAGCCAGAGACACGGCTGTTAAAAATTTGTGGATCATTGCTAGAAGGGAAAAGAGCACTGACATTGTTGTGGTGATCACTTGTTACCAACCACCTTCTCAACAGGATGTAAAGGATGAAGGTTGGCAGGAGAGGACTTCTGCTGTTTGTTTGTGGAAGGTCTCATCTGTGTAGGAGATTTCAACCAGTCAGACATCTACCAAGTCAACACAGTGTAGTACAAGAAAGCCATGAGGATTCTGTGCTGTGTTGAGAATTTTCTAGTACATGTCGTAGAAGGGCCAGCTGGCCAACTGGCTGGCTAGCATTAGCCAGCTAAAGCTAATGTTAAAAAAGTTTTGCATCCTCCTGAAATGCAAAATGAAAGATCCAGAATTCCAGGGCTTCAGTCTCAGGAAAAATTGTATAATATATACTTCCATCATTTCTGAACATGTTACAGACAAAAAAGTATCAGAAAGATGGAAATTTACCTAAGCTAAACCAACCCAATTGCCCTCAACATTGAAATCACTGGTTTTGAAGAAAAGTGGAAAACATTCAGTATAATGTACCTTGAAAAGTCCTTTCATAAGGCTTTTTAACAGGCTGGCTTTTCTATTCCCTCTTAAGCTGATGAGGCATGGGCTAGATGAATGTAAGGTTTAACTAAAAAATTGCCTGAACCACTGGATTCATAAAATATTGACCAATGGATTGATGATCATCTAATGACAAGCAGAGAAAAACACAGATGATATTGGTGCCAACATTTTTCCATATCTTCACAATGACACAATAACCACAGAGAAAATTTGCAGATTTTGCTGTAAGTCATTTATCAACAATTCAGTAATTTGAAACAGAAAGCATTAATGACAAAAGATGCTTTAATCTAAATAGAGTTTTGAGTACTCTTACTTCAGAAATGCTGTGTGTGATTTGGTATTCACTTAAAAATATATAACTCTGAGTATGGATAATTTAACCTCACCCCCACAATTTGTGGAATAGTTCTTTATGGATAGATGGTTTCAACACAACCATCTTTCTTCATTTGAAAGTAGTACTTTGTTGTTGATTAAAAATAAAGATGATAGAATTTGTGATAGATAAATGTACCAATGAAGGAAGTCTATTTTTCAGCAAGGTAGTATCTCCCTACTGAATAGCCATGAGGTAATCCAAATCCTGGTGGGGAGAAAGCCTAGGCCTCCAATCCCTGCAAATGATAACTCTGGAAGAACATGGAACCAGTCTCAAACTGGAGAACATTGCAGACACACAAAGAAATTCCTGCTACTTCTCCAAGAGCATATGGACCTACATGGCAGACAGTCTTGTCAAAGAATGCAGTAATTCCCTCTTCCTGGCTCAGGGATTGAGGTAAGTGAAAGAGACAGAATTAAATGGGCCAATAACTTCAAAAAAAAAAAAAAAAGGGAAAAAGGAGGAAGGTGCCTATAAATATAATCCTAAAAGAAATTCTGAGTTGCGCTTCTGATGTCTCTTCATATTATTGCTGGCCCAGGAATTGTACAGGTTAGGTGGCTTCAATTAGAAAAGGCTTTATTGTGTACCTCTGGAGCAATTCTATCATTGCATCCAATTGATTTTTGCAGCACAGGGAAAAACAAAGGTGAAATTTGGCTAGAAATGGCCAAGATAGAATTTCTTTTCAGCAGTTTGCTGTCTCCTGGATGTTCTGTCAACTTAGAACAATTTCCAGAATCTCCAGGAGGAAATGGAAACCATTTCTTCTTGTCTTAAAACTAAACCAAATACAATCAAATTCTTGAATTATCTGAGTGAAAATCCACTAAAAGAAAACTTGTCCTGTAATTTTCTTTCTATACAGCACAGAACCTCTGCTATGACAATAAAAATATTTCAATGGATAATATCCATTGAAATAAAAGTTTAGTAGACACTCTGTCCTAGACTATTATATTTATTTTTAATACATTATGCGTAAAGTTAGTATGATAAAATTAATATCTCAGCTTTATGTATAAAACGTTGTTCTGGTTTTGGCTGGAATAGAGTTAACATCCTTTTAGTAGCTGGTATAGTGCTGTGTTTTGGATTCAGAATGAGAATAATGGTGATAACACACTGACTTTTCAGTTTTCTAAGTTCTGCCAGTGAGGAGGTACAGAAAAAGCTGTGAGGGAGCACAGATAGGACAGCTAACCAAATAGGCCAATGGGATTTTCCACAGCATAGAATGTCATGCCCAGTATATAAACTGGGGGGAATCACCCTGGAGGATTTATTTTTCTATTTTTGAATTAAAAATGGGAATTGTTTTCTGTTTGTTTGTTTTTTCTTTTAATCTTCAACACTGTATTTTCATTACAAACAGAAAGGAGAATGACTTTGGTTAATTTTATTAATTGTACAGCTAGAACAGTTGTAGAGTTGATGTTTAAATTTGTTTCAAGATTCAACAAGGTTGCAATGTCTGCTACAGAACGCTCTGCACTCTGTCCAGAATCAAGAGAGAAAAGGACTCTACAAGTGGAGTGGGTTCCAAACTTTTTAGGTTTCAAAGGCCCAAATACATGCTTTAAGAGCCTTGCAGAATGACACTGGAACTCTCTGAACATTATACGAGGAAGTACACAGGAAAAACCTTCTAATATAAATATATCTTTGGAGTAGTCTTAAACTTTGTTTTGATGTCAAGGACTTACAGTGCTAATCAGTACTAATTGTACCTTGTGGTGTCAAAGGAGATGACAGGCATAAGATAAATCTGAGGGAAAATAAAAAAATTGTCTGACTAATCACAGTGAAAAAAATAATCTTAGAAACCAATTTTACCTTGCATATGAAAGCCTTTTTCAAACACTTGGTATACTTTCATAATTGAATGCAGTGAAAAAAAAAATAATTTGTTACTAACCTTTCTGCAATCTTATGATCTTTCCTCTCTGAAATTTGTAGAAGTTTGTCAAGTCTTTTCTTATACATGTATTTTCAGAAATGTTAACTTATTACTCTGTATCTTTCCATGACTCTTTCTGAGGTGGAGAGGAGGACATTATCTTCCAACAGCTTCTGCCTGAATAGTTTGTAGACATTAAAGACTGACTCATATATAGAAGGAATTAATTTGAGGCAGCTGAAACAGTTTCCATTTCCGCAGTCTGCCTTCCTATCTACTGCCTGGCATATTAATGTAAAGTATATTAAACTTAATGGTGGTTTATGTTAGCATAGCCGTCTGTAAACTATGATGGTTCATCAGCAGCCATGTCTTTCGCAGATTGCTCAGACAGCCCTACTGTGGGAGTGCAAATTTATGGCAGAAAAGTGGGAAGGAAAAATGGGGATGGTAACCACTGTAGCTAGACAAATTTAATCCATTTCTATAAATGACTCAGCATCTGCAGCAAGAACAGAACTCTTCCTAGACTTCATTGTAACTGGCATGTTCAGTTCAGCAAACACAAATGATATCTGGTTTAGTTTTTTTTCCTGTACATGACAGGAATAGTTGTAGTCATCATTATGGCAGTGCATGCTTTAGTTTATGTTCTTGAACCTGAGGGGCAAACAAGTTTAGCTCTCAGTACTAATGTCTTAATGTATTTTTTTTTCCTTTTTTCTTTGCTAATACTTGAATTTCATTTCATCTCCCAGAGATAAAACTTTTGGAAAGCAAAACTTCATATACTGTTAATACAAATTGCAAAAAAAAATGAAAGGAGAATAATAAACCAGTAATTAGCAACACAATAAAAACAAGTCAGTTTTCAGAGCGCTTAGGAATCCAAACACAGAAATACTTGGGTGCTATGTTGAGGAGTGCCCCGTCCTGAGAACAAAGTTGCAATGCTGCTTTCAGCTTAACTACAAGAATCTAGAATTAATTTAACCTCTTTTCTCAGGAAAACTTTGAAAAAGTAAAAAACAAAAGGCAATTGGATGTTCATATATATTTATAGAAAAAAGGTTAAGTAGTATAATTTTTGGAACCCATGAGTATAGTGAATAGAGCATGAAATACACTTGCCAAAACTAACATGTCACTATTTTTGAGTGACAAAACATCACAGGCATCTGTAACTATTAAAATATTTAAAGAAAATTCATATTAAAAAATATGAACTTTTTTTCCTCAAATCTAATGTAAAATAACTGTTATAAAAACCATATCAATGTTCTAATGATACACAATGCTCTGACAGTATTAGCAAATATAGACACATAAACTCTACACTGTATCTGTTGGCCCACTGTAAGAAATTTTAGAGTACATATTGTGATATCATGTGGAATGGTAAATTAATTATAATAATAGTTGTTATGGGAAGAAATTCTAGTCTTACATAAAGAGTGATAGATTTTGTGTCTTGTTAGATAGGTTTGACAAAATGTTTGATTTCTGCCTGCAACTACAAGGAAATATGAGATTTTTTTCTTTGAAAATCAAAATAACTAACCGCATTAATATTTATAACCTTATATAATTTATTTTATTCAAACAGTTATTTGCATAAACACAAGTAACTTAATTTCTGATTTATCTTATATAAGAGGTGAAAATAAATCTAATACTTGATGTCTAGCATCAAAATCCACCTTTTTATATGTCTGCTTATTTCCAGGGAAAACAAAAGCTCTGGAGACAATACCTGCTAATTAAATACATATATAGGTAAATGTAATATTATTAGACTACCATTATGCAAACAGAAGAAACATTTTGTTAAATCTTCTGATGGGTTTATCATGACTATATAGGTTGTTACTTTGTTTAATGTCTTAATTTCAAGACTACAGGTTAAAAAATGTTTGGAGCTGACCATCCTTGCACAGCACTGTGGGGACATGGAGATCCTCTTCAGGACTCAGTCTAGCAATTTGCATGCTTACTCCCTGACAGTTAAGATTAGATCCACTCTGAATACTTCTTTTCAAACTTTCATGGCAATATGGAAGCACCATATGGGTTTTACAGAGGAAAAAACTAATCGTATATCCTGCTGAAGAGATTCACCAGGTCTGCTGCAGGGATTTCTTGACTCAGCCAGCCAGCCTGTAACTGAACATCTCCACCCCCACAAGACAACTTTTTCCTCAGATCTGCCAGATGACCTGTATGTATGGGTATCCTTTAACTTACTCCAGTCTAAAATTGCAAAGTTAGTCTGACTAGCAGGAGTTTGCTAACATTTTGACAGAAAAAAAAAAAGCGAGCATTCACAAAACAGTTCAGTAGGTAGATTGGAGAGGATGAAAACCTCCTAGTGGACACCATGGCAAGCAATTGTCATGGAGGAATCTTCTACTGCCCCAGCTGCAGTGGAAACAGGGCATGTGATCAAGCACTGAGTTTATGGAAAAAGTGCCAAACCAAACAAAACCATCATTGCCTTATTCTTTATGGAAAGAAGCAACCGTCATTTGGTGTTAGATAAAGATACGATGCAAAAAGGAAATTTGCAAGCATAAGTTCAAAGTTTAGGATTTCACTTCAGCAACAGTGGATTCATAAGGTTTTAAAGCGAGAGGATACCATAATGTCGTCCAGTCTGTTGTCCTGTAGAAAGTATATCTTGACCTGACAGTCAGGAACTGCCGAGGGAAAGAATTCCGCAAATCTCACATAGTGTTTGGGAAGCTGGCTTGCACACTGTTGAAAATGGTCACTTGGTTTTAGGAAGTGTCTGGGACACAGCCAAGTGAAAAACTTACTATTTAAATTATTATTTCTTTTCAGGAAGGATTGACTAGAGCAAGGTTAAATATATTCTAAATTGCCACAATTCTTCAAAATTCTGCTTTTGCAAGAAGTCCAAAATGTGCAAAGGTTTGCACTGTTCTTATACAAAAAAGAGTTTTCAACTGCTCTGGTCATGTTTCATCATAAAAACACACAGCTTAATGTTGGATATTAACCTCCTTAATTGTGTACATTTTGGCTCTTATACCACATAGGATACTATATCGGAAATATCCTGCTGTTCAAAACCCATAATACTGAAGACAATAAGGAAGGTTAATGACTCTAGAATTTTCTGGCCAATACAGACTGAAACAGACCTTTAATGCAGTGTTCAGGCAGGTTTTTCTGTGTGAAAGATAATGCTGTGGGAATTATGTCTGAGTAAAAGAATTGACATTGCTTAGCCTTTTAGGAAGTGCCAGGAAAGTGCTTGAGACGATGGCAAACCTAGGTAGTGTTGCTTTTTACACAGAACACACCTTCCTAATATGACAAACTACCCTGGTGTTAAACACTGGATCCTTGTATGTCATTGTGTACTTGATATCTGTGTTTGAACAACCACCTTAGAGTTGTTCCACTTCACTTGATCACAGCATGACTGATCAAAGCAGCACAGGAAATAAGCAGACAGTTATCAATTTCAAGCTTTTGATAAAGACTGACTTTTTTTGTTTGGTTTTGGATGTAAACCTGACGAGCAAAACATATTTAACATGTGGAAAAGTGGAATAGACTAGCCACTATTTTCTGTTCCTGAAATCAGTGTAGAGGCCTAGATGTATGCAAGCTGTTCTGTCTGAAGCATATGGCCTGGCGTGTCGCTTTTACAGATCCAGCATATTTTGCATTTTTTCACAACATGACATATGGATTGTGTTTCAATTTTATTTTAAAGTCTTGTAGTTCTGAGGAAATCTCTGCCTCTGCTGTCACCCACAACTGGGGAATGGGATGCAGGGTGAGCCAGATTAATTAGAAACTCCAATGGCTTCCTTGGAAGAAGTAAGGCTGTCATGCCATCAAGCAATGAACAGACACTGCCCTGTAACTGTGAATGTAACTGAGAGCTGAATGTCACCCCACACACAGGGCCTTACACTGCAAGTACCTTTATCCTTGATGGTGAGCTGTGCTCAATAACTGAACTGATCTTCAGGTCCTTCAGAAGCAGAATTCTGTACTGTGAACACAAATAATCCTAATATGAGCTGAATAAATGTTGTCAGATACTGCTCTGATGTCAGGTATCTAAGCCAGTTGGTGTTCCCATGGGTTTTCACAATGTTCCCAGGACATGACTGATCTCTGTGGCCTGTATACTATGAATATGAATAAAAAGGGAATAAAATTATCTCATTCATAATGAAACTATATATGAGAACATATAGCATATCACCTTTGACATTGTCAGAATTTTATATTCATTTTATATTCATTTTTACATTCAGAAAATGTTACAGAAATCTAGCTTTGCTGTGGCCTAAACAGTGCTTGCAGATTGAATTTAATCAAATAAATCCTCCTACTCTAAAAGCAGGATTTAACTATATAATGAGGCCATCATAGTCAAGTAAAACATCTCAAATGAAAGCATATAGGGCAGTTTGGAAGACATGTATATGGTTCACAGAGAGCTTAGGAGGCAGAAATCCCTTGTGAAGATAAGCATAATTATAAAGGTTTGGTATGAAAGTGTCATTTAGTCCATTTAAAATCAGTCATAGAATTCACCTTTTAGGCTCAGAAGGTTTAATGGAGTTAGTGGAAAATTTCTGCTTCTGCCAGAATAGCCTAATTTTCAATATCATAAAGGGAGGCTCATTTAAAAGCCTAATGATTCAATTGTTTGGAAATTTTTCAGTCCCAGTGAAGGTCAGTAGTACTTATTTCAAGGTCTAAGTGAGAGCCATTTTATAACCTTATTGTACACTTTTGTTTCTGTATTCCAGTGTTAACCAATGTTAACAATTTGTTACTAGTATATGGATTCATTTCCAGGTTGCACTACTTGTTGAATATGACACTTTTGTGTATTCTTATGTTGTGAGAACTGTAAAGTGATATTAAGAGGTTTTGTAACACTGAGGACATGCAAGACAGCATTTTTTATGAGGAAGGAAATCCATGAGTACTTCCAGTAATATATTACTACACAATGAACCTTCATTCTGCTTATCTGACTGACAAATGTGTTCTTAAAAGAAAGAACTAACAGATAGAAGTATGGGATTTTTTATGTATCATACTTCATCTGGGATGTACATCCTGTTTTCCTGCTTTATGCTACTTCTGATCAGTTACACAATGGAAAACAATGAGAAATTAATTGCCAAAACTTCTATGCCATGGTATTGCAGAAGAAAGTGTGTTTTTCAGCTTTTTAACCAGCGTCACGGTCAGTACCAGAGGACACTTGAGTCATTTTTACATGACCAGACTAGTCAAAGGAAGGCTACCTTACACAAAGCAGGAGTCATTCTTGAAAAGTACATCTGCTTCTACAACATTTAAAATTAAATGATATTTACTGCCTGTCTACTGATCTGTGTGGTTAAGTAGTATCACTTAAAAGAACATATCCCTTTGAGGGTTTGACTAGATTTTTGAATACTGTAGAACTGAAGGATTGTGAGGAGGAGGGACAAGAAGACATATTCCCTCCCTCTCTTCCAGTGAACATGTTCACTCCTACACCATCTGCATATTGCATCTCTGTTGTTCTCATCAACCACTTCGTGGATTCATAATGCAAAGGCATTATCCCTGACTGTCATTAAGGCATGTATTGCCAGGAAGGAGTGAGTTCAGGAATATACTTTTGCAACATAGAGCATAAAAGACCTCTGAGGAATGCAGCACTATACAGAATTAATTCACTTATTTATTCATGCATCAAATTCCAAATTAAAACCTAACACCTACACTGCTTCAACACACCACATGATAGTATGAAAAAGTTTAAAAAATATATATAAAAGTTAAAAATTAGATTGTAGCCCTTATGAAAAAAACCCAAACTACTGAATCTTCTGTCACTTTCGAGATTTTCCACTCACCTGAAAGACTTGTCTTCTGTGTGAGGAAGGAGCTACCAAGACTGAAGAGACAATGTCTGACAGTGTACCTTCATCGATGGAGAGACAAGTGTGTAAAGAGGACCGGACTGTTTTTTACTATAACAAACCTCATGTTTTGGGTTTTGTTAAGGAGCTTGCAGCTGATGCATAATTCCCTATATGTTCTGTTGTAGTTACTGGAAAATTCTTTCTTCCCTCATGGCCTCAGACACTACCTTGTGATTGGTTGTTTTTTACTGCATTACATTATATTCCCTATATGGTTATTCCAACACCTTGTTTTGCATGCTCCTCCCATGTTCCACCCTAACTCCACTCCAGTTCCACCCCCTTCTGGAAAGTTCTAACTGGACCCTATAAAAGGTGGAAGCCATTTTAATAAATGGCCATTTCAGCCTCATGACTCAGAAGTGAGCCTTCTCCTTTCTTGACCTAATATCAGAGCTGCACTCTTCTAGTAACAAAAATCCATAAATGAGATTTTTGTTCCAGGACAGATTTGATGCTCCTTATCAACAATGGTGCAATTGTGAAAATGTCATTCTTTTCAGAAATGAGAACTAGAAAAGTGCTACTGTGTTTCAGTCTATGAGAGGGGCTTCAAGATGCTGGAGGGGCTTTCTTAAAGCTGGAAAGCATACCAAAGACAGATCAGCCCTGCTCACTTTCTTATTCATACTTCTGTGAAAAGATCTCTGTGAAAGACCATTGTCAAAATTAGGCACTAGAAGTGATTTATCTCAGATTTTACGTAAATATTCTTATGTAAATACATGTTAAATGTACCAAAGCATGAAAAAAATCTTACTTACTGTGTGGTAGATTTATATGCAATTTTTATTAATTTGTAACTCACAAGTGTGATCAGGAACCATTTTTACCAGCATTCTAGATAACTCAAAGAGGAAGAGGGGACTTCTGTGAAATGCCTGAGAACAATGTGTGTGTGTGGAGGGAAGAAATTACATAATAAAATAATGAAGACTCAATTACATTCACCTTTAAAATAATATTAGTCCTTCCTACACTGTTAAATCATCTTCAGATCTGAAGTCTCATGCTATTGTTGTTGGCTAGACTTCGCGAACGAAGATCTTGGGATAAGCCTGCGCAATGGATTTTTTAGGTGAGGCACAGTGTGCGCGGAACTGGTCCCACCCCCTTTACTCCTGAGGTTCATTTTGCCACGGCCGAGCAGCTCGGACGGCGACAGCGAGTTCCTCGGGATTCAAACTGGCGTCCTCAGAGGAGGAGCCGGCTCCACAGGCAGTGACTTAGACCATTCGGCCAATGCCCGTCTCTACTCTCATGCTATAATAACTCAAGTATTTCACAAGCTCAGTTTGAAACTGGCAGCTTATCCCTGTATCTTCTGAAGCTTAAAGTTTTTTTTATTCATTTTTTTCCAACACTTATGTTTCTGTTGGTATATTTCAGTCGCTCAAATATGAAATGAGTCAGAACCATGAAATAAAGTTGGAAACTTTATTTTCAGTGAAAAAATTATGAGATTTATGGGAAAATTGCACTTCTAATTTGGACTGTAATTCTCAACAAGCTCAAATTTATGCAACGTTGGCCAGAAAGCCAAAATTTGTAGGTATCGGAAAAAGAAAGGTTTCATTTCTCCAAATATATACCAGTAGAATTTATTCTGAAATTTTTAAAGCAGTGCAACTTTTTATTTTTAAATAGCGTTCAAGATTCTCCTCAATAGAATGAAACTATCTAGAAGCAGGGGGAAATAAAAAGGAAAAACTTTGGTTTTCAAGTCAAATGAACATTAAGTTGATGCAAAATTTATCATTATGTCTTATTTTATTGAATCACTTATATCCTTACCCCCAAATTTGTGTTTAAGTTTCACCCCAACAGATTTTAACTTTTTCAGAATTTTATTTCAGCCACTCTTCTGAAGACTGTTATATTGCAAGATGTGATTCCCCAGTTTGTCGTTTTCTGCATGTGTCTCTGGGAAAATCACTTTCCTTACATCAGATAACATCTATATTCTAGTATTTGAAAGCAGAGAGACTGCATGTTTATTTCACAATGTTGTTAAGTTTTAAACAAGGCTTGCAAATGAGTTTGTGTTTCCTCAGGGTTTTTTATTGAAAGGTCAGAGACAATTAATTTTCAGTGCATCAGATAGTTTTTTTGTATGGTTTTTCTGTTTTTCACTTGTTGGCCTAAGAAAAAACACTAGTAAGTACTATTTAAGCTACAAAAGCTGTCAGTTGCTCTGTGAGTTTGGAGTTCAGCCTCTGCCAGGCTCAATCTCAATGATTTTGCTGACTTTTAATAGTCAAGTTTCATGTCATGGGAAAAGATTGACAAAAATCTCTATCTAGCAAGCCAGGAGGAAGAAATTAATTGTGAGACAGGTGTTTCCTGCTACAGTAGGGGTAACATTGTAATTGTTATGAATATGATTAGTTTCACACCAATAAATGATCAGTGAACATGGGTTACTTTTATTTTTTTGTTGGAGCTCTCTTAACAGCCATAAAATTTATTTTCTAGAATCTTTATATGTTATTTTAAATTGAATTTAAACTTGATGGATTTGCATTTAGGATAGACACTAGGTTGATGCTCATGAGTGGTATGCATTACTGACTCCTCTTTTTCTTGGCCTCGAAAAGTGAGGAATCGGTTTCCATAAGTGCTGAGAACCACATGGGTGCTATTTCTTGCTTACCTTCTAGAAGCTGAAGTCAAGAAGAATGGTGTTAAAATTTCTAAATGGAGGGAAAAATACACACACTTACAAGTAAATATACCACCATTTTCATTTAAGAAAGAGCCGAATGATCCTTTGTATGTTCTTTGTATGAAAAACATGAAAGAAATTATACATTTACAATTTGAAGAGTACAAATGAACAACCAAAAAATAGTAATACTGAAAAATTATTAGAATCTTGTTCACAATCTGTTAAGACCTAGTTTTGACCCCTAAATTATGTGTAAGGAAGGATGTGCTATTTATTGTAAGGACAATACTGAAACTGTATGAAACTGTATGAAACCTTATTTAAGACTAGGCTTTACCTTTTTTGCTAGGTCATAGTAACACTTAGCAGAGGAAGAATAGTCTGCAGTTGGCACCATCTGGCCTTGACTCCTGGCCCTTCTTTCTCCTGTCCCAGTTGAAAATTTCCTGCAAACTGAAAGGAGTTTGCAGGAAAACTCTTGGTATGGTTGTTAAGTATATCTATTAGTTGGCCTGAATCAGGCAGAATATAAATTAAAGCCTCTATTGACTGCATATCAAAGATGGCTTACTGTCTTAGCCATTGGTCCCACTTTTCATCCAAACAAGGTTCCAAACCTAAACAATCCCACTATTTCACTCCTCAGGCAAGTCCAGGAACAAAACATCTGTCAGTCTTTTCTTCCTGGTTCTGCGGCAATGTCTTGCCTCTCTGTACTACCCATGGTTGTCATGTTGGGCATTGAGAGTCTAGGACAGCTGTTTTCAATTCCTCCTCTTGGCACCACAGACTACATCTGTGCTCATAAATTAAACATTCCTAGGACCATTTTTATCATTGAGGCCAGGTGGAGCAGAGCATCTCGCATCCACACTATTGCACTCTTTCCCTCTCCAACAAGGGTGACATCACCCAAACTGCCTAATAGGACTAGTCCTTGGCCTGCTGTAACTCCCAACTGTGCATGGTAATTGTCTGGGAGAGTCATAGTTGACCTTGAGCCAGAAATGCACCAGAGAGGTTTTAGCAGATGATTACGTTCCAAAAGTCCGGCATGTTCCCTGCATGATTCGAACATAAACGCAGTTATATCATTCTTTGGCAGAAATAAACAGGAATTGCAAGTCTTTCTTATCCCTGTGTAAGTCTGTAAGTATGTTTAGCTTTACTACAGTCTAGGAGAATGAGACTGTAAATGTGTCATTCACCAAATCTACTTTTTATCAAGTTGTTCAAGAAAGAAATTTCCATTATACGAAGTCTGGCAAAGTGACTAGCAATTGAAAACAAGGTCCTAGGTGTGTTTATTCAAATTGCTACCACATTGATAGGTATCCTACACTTTTAAGTCTGTATGTTAACAACCTTTTTCCTTAAAGGCCCTATTTTCAAGTCTACCAGCAGAATTTAAACTTCCATTTTTGCACCTGCATCTTATATTATGAATGCATATCTAGATATTTGTAACTGTGATGAGTTCATTGTTTGTGAAAATTATGTAATGGAGACTTATAAGTACTACATTTTATTGTATTTCACATCCCTCAAGACTGAGAGTTTCTGTGATTCATTAGTTTCAGCTAGCTGTGCAATTTCACAGCTTGTGCACAAAAATGGAAAATACTAATTAACAATATTCTCTTTGTTTATTTAAGAAAAACATTACAAACTAGTTGAAATCTGCTCCAGCCTTTTCCTGTACTTCCTCCAATGTATAGAGGAAAATTGCTGGCAGTGTTAGAAAGTATTGAAAAGATTAAATATAGATATCTATCCTTGGGAAGTGTAAATGAGCATGCTTTTAATTGATTTCAATATTCAGGGAAACATTCTTTAAAGAAAATTAGTTTTAGAGCAGCATATTTTGACAAGCACATGTGCCAATTTAAAAATCTGTGATCAACTTAAAATAGCTTTTAAAGACAATAAAGAACTGTTTCTAATACTATAGGAATATGAACATGGTCTTTTAAGCATGTTTTCTCTGGAATTGATTTACAGAGTATATAGAAATTTCCATAACCTTTCAACCTTTTAAAATAGAATTCTTAAAGGCATATTTTAATCTCCATTACACTGAAGTGAATGGAATAATTCTTTTGAAGATAACAGAGTTACCTCTAATATGTGGCAGTGTAATTGAGAACAGAATTGAGCACAGAAATCTCCAGTTTGAAAAAGATCTCGTTGACTTAAAACTGGAAACACTAAGGAACTGCTTGCTAGGCAGACTAATCAATAACACCTCAAACCCTGAGTGGAATCTTAAAATGTTCACTAATATTATGTTTTTTTTTTTGTTTTTTTTTTTTTTTTTAATTTTGTATTTCAGAAATCTCTTCTCTGATTGACACAGGTGGATTTCCACCCATTTTTGCATGCTTACATTGATCCTACATACAGTACACAGAGAGGATGGCAAGAATGAGCCAACTGATGCTTGGTGAAGCTGATAACTTAGTTTGCTCTTATTTAACAAAAAAAACACAGAAGCATTCCCTAGAATTTATTCAATGGCACATGCACACTGCTCTCATCTTCCTTAAGGAGTAAAAACTTAGAAACAGATGGTGTAGTGTACCAGAGCATCAACAACTTTCCTGCAGGAAATTCTGTTTGCGGTGAACAAAGTCTAAGCAAAGTCAATGTAATTTCCGGAAGAATGGAAGTCCAAAATAATTCCAAAAATTGACCTATCAATCTGCATTAGTCACTGGAAGCTGTGAGATACAAGCATGAATTCTCACAAGAACAAGCATGAAGACATCCATTGTGGTAAAAGGTAGTCTTAATCTAATTAAAGCGGAATTTAATTTTATCTAGTGGTATGGTCTGAATGGTCTCAAACTATATGAAATGTGCCTAAATGTGCTAAATCTTCCTCAGTATTATTACAAGCAGTGAAATTGTAGTGTTTTTAGTTCTCTAGGTTGAAATAAATGGAGTTACACTGTCGTGGTCCAGAAGGGAAAGAAGGAACGGTCCACGCAGGGGAGGCTGCACACAGGTGTGAACAAGTATGAACACTTTATTAAGGAGAACGTGGACTCTTATAGGATTTGGTCAGAGGCTTCTAGAACTTGGGTGGAGTTAGGGACGGATTGCGACACAAAAGGAAAAGGGAAGGAGGGTTTGTAACTTATAAGGGAAAACTGGGGGTGGCTTAGCCTTATAGGGTGGAGCTGCATTGCTCCACTGGCCAGCCAGTGAGGTTTTAGGGGTACAAGAACCAATCAGGGGGCTGTAACCTTGGTTCCCATAACTAATCAGAACATTTGAAAATACAGAAGTAATAGAATGGTAATAATTACCTATCTAATACATCTTTTATCCTAACTATAACATTTAAACAGTATAATAACTTGCAGAAACAGCAGCTATATGGCAAAGGGTGTACAACAGGTGTTTGTGGCAGCAGCAGAGAGTTTCATCCATAGGTAAAAATTATTCTCTCAGCAGTCCCTGACAGATGTCTGTCCCAACATTACACCATAGATGACAATTCATTATGTCTATATTGTAGAACAGATGTATGAAGTATAAATCAACAAATAAAATGTTCTTTATATGCATGGTCTCCTAAAATTCAATTTCCAATTTTCCTACAGAATAAACAAGGAACAGCTACAAGTTGATTTAAAAAAGTGTATACAGAGTATAGGGCTAGATAAATGATGTATACCAAGTCATGAATTTTTAGACTTCTTTTCTTCCTGTTCTTAAGTATTGCCAATAAATAAAGTCATTTTATCAATTTACTCAAAAAATAAATATTATGCATTTTTGAAAAACTGGCAGTATGCCTGATATCAAGACAAAAAAGACATCTTGTGCCTCATGAATATTCAATGTTCACTTGGCACTGTCTCACACAACATCCTTGTCTCTAAATTGGAGAGACATGGACCACTCAATGAATAAGTAATTGTCTCGATGGTTTCACTCAGAAAGATGCAGTCAACTGCTTGATGCCTGAGTGGAAACCAACCATGACTGGTGTTTCTGGGGGAATGCTGGTATTGGGATGAGTGCTATTCAACCTCTTTACTGTTGGCAAAATGGACAGTGGGACTGAGCACACCCTCACCAGCTTTGTCAGTGATACCAAGCTGTGTGGTGCTGGCAACATAACTGGAGGTAAGAGATGACATCCAGAGGGACCTTGACAGACCTGACAGGTGGTCCTGTGCAAACCTGATGAACAACAAGGACACTGGAAAGCTCATGGTTCAGGACAATCTTAAGCACAAATAGAGGCTGAGTGAAGAATAGATTGAGAGAAGTCCTGTGCCAAGGACTTTGGTGGTGTTGGTGAATAGGTACTTTGACATTCCAGCAATGTGTGCTTTCAGTACAGAAGTCAAATGTATCTTGGCTTGCATCAAAAGCAGCTTGACCAGCAGGTCAAGAGAAGTGACTCTTCCCCTCTGATCTCATGTGCCTCCACCTGGAGCACTCTGTTGAGCTCTGGACATGATCTGGCCATGTTGAAGTCAGTCCAGGCAAGGGTCACAAAGATGATTTCAGGGTTGGCAAATCTCTTCTATGAAGACAAACTGAGAGATTTGTGATTTTTCAGCCTGGAGAAGAAAAGGAGCCAATGGAACCTTATCACAGCTTTCTAGGACCTAAAGGAGGCTACAAGAGAGCTGAAGAGGGACTTTTTACAAGGGCCTATAATGACACGGCAAGGAGTAATGGCTTTAAACTTAAAGTGAGTAGATTTATATAAGATATTAGGAAGAAATTTTTTTACTGTGAGGGTGGTGAGGTGCTGCAATGGGTTAAAAGAAGTAAAAACAAAGCTTTGTTCCTTCCTGGCTCAAGGTTGCTTTCAAGCCAAGCCGTTCTATTATTCTATGGGTCTTGAAATGTCTGCAGAAATCAAAAGGTTTGAGAACACAGTTGAAAAAAAAATAAAATTAAAAAAGTCTACATCTTTAGAACTAATTGTTAACTTCTCATATTGATTTAGTCAATAGTCTTGTCAACTATTCCATGTTATATGTCTTTTTTTTTTTTTCAGTAGAAGGATCAAAGACAATTTAGTAAGATGAGTATGTATTAAAATACATCTTCACCTTGCTCCAGAAATCTGCATTTAATGAAAAGTAACTACCATCTTTTTTGATTAATATATACTTATAGTAAATAATTACATAAATTACATTTTGAGTTACAACAGAACAATTTCTATCCTCATTTGAAATTCAGAAAACACACAGATTGTCTTCAGGTGGTAAAAGCTCCAGGGTTTCCTGGCTGTCTTTTGTGTTACACAGTCTTGTAGAGTGCTAAGGGCTGACAGATGCTTATCAAACATTCATGTAAATACTGTTATCAAAGCTGTGCTTTCTGGTACTGGCTCCACACAAGAGGGTCAGCATGAAACATAATTAAAGGAGTGCCAAAGACAGAAATGTCATGCCACCAACCTTTGCTATATCAGAGGACTCACACGTGTTTTCTCTACCAAAAAACAATAGTGCTAGAAAAAAAAAGATGAAAGATACAGAAACAAGGAATGGAATTTTTGAAAGTTCTCACATATTTTAGAGCACATATGTTCAAAACACAATTTCTCCCAAGCTAGTTGAATACTTTTTTTTTTTCCAAACACTGCCAAAAGTGTTTAGATAAAAAAATCCAACAAAATAACCTTTGCACTCCAATGCCTGACTTTAGACATTTGCCTCATACTTAAAGTTATTGAATAAATTATTATTAACAATAATTACTCAACAATATTTTAATCTGCATGCCAAAAGATATGGGACAAAGAATAACAAAAGGGATCATTCTTTATGGACTGATCCACATTCAAAGTTTATTGAGATACTTATTGTGAGAACAACAAAAAGACTCATGCACTGTAATATTCAGTATTAGCACAAAATGTAGTGCTACTCAAGGCACAAAGTGTCCTGCTAATTAGGGCAAAGCAAAGCAACTAACTTCTATTCTCAGATGCAAACAGGCTGAGCAGTCTTCTGGTAAACCAGGCATTTGAAATAATCTCAGAGAAGAATTTGCCTTGCAACCAACAGAGTCGAGGATATCAAATGTCTTTCTGTGTTGAAAATTTATTAACTCCATATTTTTCATATGAAACAAGAAGAGATTTGACTGAAAACTGGTCCAGTGCATAGGAGAGTCATGCAGAATGCTCTCATGAGCCTAGAAGTGTTGACCTGTTTTATAAATAAATATTTTAGTCTTGAGGTTTCAGCATAACTTTGCAGTTAAAGTAATTCTGAAGTTAATTGGCATCATTATTAATAACCAGACTAACTAAAAAGTCAATGTGAAAATAACATTAGAATACATTTAATGTCAAATGCACTTTTGAAATAGACATGTGAACTCCTTCCTAATGTAACTCTTGTATGAAGTTGTTTTTATTAGTTTCTGTGAGTAAGCAGAGCTCAGATTTAGGATTTGGATGAAAATGGAGTAGAGAAAACAATAGCTCTGAATCTGTTTTGATTTTATCCTTTTCCTTTCTTACCTCCAATCCTCTAATACCTTTTTATATAGTAGTTCTGTATCTTTTGATGTTTTTAGTCTTGCATGATTATGTTCTACATCTATAATTTTATGAAGGTACACTAAAGACACTTATGTTACTCAAGCTGATAAGTGATTTCTAGAGCTATAATTATATAAATATGTAAACGCAAAACAATTTGTAATTTTCAATTTATTGTTCAAAAAGAGAAAAGGAAGTGTATTCCAATGTGATCCAAAGTAAATAAATTGAAGACTAATATTACCTTAAAACTTAAAAATGATGCATACATGAATATATTATCTATTTTGATGCAACATCAACATGAAAAATTGTTGCTGAGACAGCAGGTATATAGGGGGAAATCCCTGAAAAAAAGATCATAAACCAAACTGTTTCAAAAGTACTAGATTAAAAAAAAACCCAACACCCTAACCATCTGACATCTTATTTTGTCTTTTGTTTTATTTCAATTATATTTTTTTAATATAGTAGTGAAAATTTGGCAGTGGTATGTTTTGAGTTGTGAACTCTCACCATAAATGTATTGCCTATATATGTAAGCAGTAGTTTTTGTACTAGTACCAACACATGAAGACTGCAAATTTAAATGAGCTTGCAGTTAGTCTTTTTACTTCCGCTTCATAATAACACTGAAACAACTTCTATTCTCCCAAATGGTAGAAACATTGTAAGTCACAGAAGACTGGCTCTCAGCAGCCACAATAGGGAGTACAACTATAGCTCTGTATTTTTTCAAGTACTGCTGTGCCTAACATCTGACACATTCGCTTTCATGTTGTTGTCTGGCTGTCGGCCATCCACTGCTACATCTCCTATAGCAACACAAATCCAACTTCACAAGCACCTATAATGGTCTTCTTAACCCTTCTCAGTGTGACAGACTGAAGACAGGAGTACAAAATAATAACCAACCATGTAAATAATGATTTAGAGTATGTCCAAATATGATATGTCATCTAATTCTCTAACAAGCGAGCCTAGTTGCTGCAACCACAGTGCTTTTAAGGAGAGGAAAGACATTAGTGTTGGACTCATAGCTGGGTTGATGGTCTAATAAAAAGACCTTTTTTAATTTTCCATTTATGCAGTACAAATATAATTAACATATAAATGTATTCATTGTATTAACTTAGTGGTATTTAGTTGTAATCACCACATTCGCTGCAACTGCAAATATCTAGAGATAAAATAGTCAACTTCCAAATTGAAACATCTTTTAAAATTACATTATTATACATGTAGAAATACAATGGAAGGATAAATATTTACTTGGTGAAAGAAGACATCCAAAACAATGCATAAAATAACAGTAACTGTATGTAAAATAGAAATTGTGAAAGAAAAAATGTGAAGTAGCAATGTACAGTTTAGTTTATCACTTGCCCTTTCCATGAGGTTTATATTTTCAGAAGAGAGGACAAATGTATTTATGATGAAGGCTATAACACTATTACAATACTAAAAAAAAAAAATTCCCAAAACAACAATAAAACACAACGTTTTTTTT
>VXAU01001947.1:28750-49144 GCA_013399695.1 Formicarius rufipectus | reverse complement strand
TGCAGTACAAATATAATTAACATATAAATGTATTCATTGTATTAACTTAGTGGTATTTAGTTGTAATCACCACATTCGCTGCAACTGCAAATATCTAGAGATAAAATAGTCAACTTCCAAATTGAAACATCTTTTAAAATTACATTATTATACATGTAGAAATACAATGGAAGGATAAATATTTACTTGGTGAAAGAAGACATCCAAAACAATGCATAAAATAACAGTAACTGTATGTAAAATAGAAATTGTGAAAGAAAAAATGTGAAGTAGCAATGTACAGTTTAGTTTATCACTTGCCCTTTCCATGAGGTTTATATTTTCAGAAGAGAGGACAAATGTATTTATGATGAAGGCTATAACACTATTACAATACTAAAAAAAAAAAATTCCCAAAACAACAATAAAACACAACGTTTTTTTTTAATTGTAGGAAAAATTGAGTCAGACACAAAGGAGTTCATTATAACTTCAAGACTGTCAGCAGTCTTCACTTGTAGATGCTATATTCATGGGATAGTTATGAATAATTTATACATGTATTACCACATTGAACTATCCATTGAACAAAAAATCACTGCTTAAAGATGTGTACACACAGAAGTGATGCAAAAATCAATTTGCAAATATCAAAGACAAAAAGAATACCTCATGTTTTTGCTCCTTCTCCTCCTTCTCATAATCTTCCTTTTCCTTCTCTTCATACTAGGGATTTAGTAAACATGAAATAATAATATTAAGTAAAATTGGTTATTGTGCAATTGTGGTTGTTTTTTTTTAAAAAATTGATTATTTTATATTAAAAACCACCACTTTTTATCTTCTGAAAATTACAGACATTCCAATTGCTTGGAAATTGCTAAATTATTATAGGTAGATGTGCAAATATTCATTTGTGAGATAAAGTGAAGGCAAAATTAAATCATTAAAAAAAATAAATCAAATGGAGACAAATCCAGTGAAAATCTAGATGGATTAGCATAATGCCATAGAGGTGCATACAGTGGACAATACCTCTTTTGTAGAAGTTTTCCATTAATCTAAGATAATATCTATGTTCTTCAGAACAAAATCTCAGTACTCGTTGAAGCTTATGGCTATTAAGAAGGTATTAAGAGAGTCTAGAGAAGAAAAAGGAAATGAATTATGAAGAAACATAAATGAATGGAAATCGCTTAGTCTTTAAAAAGGTTAAGGAAGAATATGATGAGGAATGTTCTTCTAGAACCTGAAAGAAGTCAATGGATTACTCCTACTCAAGAAAGGTCTGACTCTAGCTCATCGCTTTATCTGAATACCTCACAATACAACATGTTATGAAGATTCAAATAATTGTCAAGTACAGCTGAACATTAGCTTCTCCAAAGAAAATATTTCTCTACTGTTTTCTCATTTTTGTCCTCTCACCAGATGAGATAAACAGTTCAACCAAAGTGAACATATAAGAATAACAATGGGTGATACTGCTTGGATTGAAAAATGGAGAGAGAAAATGTGTGTACTCTAAGTGTCTAAAAAAAAAAATCTACCAAGTATTATTATATATTTCAGTAATGATTTTATTTCCAGTTTAAGTCCTCTTCAGAAAATGAAGAAAGTAGTAGAATACTGTTTCTAATTAATGAAACAGGAGTGTTTCTTCCTTTCTGACTAGGTATTAGGCCAAGTTGAAATCAGCTGAATTCTCACTTTAGTCCCGTTATTTATGATTTATACATCAATCAGTGCTGCTCAAGATCCTAGTCAGGGAAAGTTGTTAAAAAGTCAGTCCATTCTTCTTGATTTTGTCCTGACGCTCTTTGCTGATCTTGCAGGTAAGAGTTTTCAAATATGGATAAATTTGGTGAACTTTATTTTATTTACTGTTTAAAGAGATCTGATCTGAAGCTGCCTTCTCAGTTGCCATAATTTGACCCCAATGTGAATAGACACTAGGCACTTTAGCTGTCCCATCTGTAAGCTCATGAGGACCTGATTTTGTGACCTGGATGAAACAGAGTTATTACTCAAGGATTGGATTTGCCCTCCCATCAATTCTCAGCAGAATATTTACAATATGACAAATATTTTCATTGTACTTATGCAGCACTTTCTGCTATTTATTCATGGTCTTTTTCATATTGAAAGCAAAGAAACTGGGACACTCCATTGAAGAGAGTCCATTGGTGTTTCATCAATTATTGATGAGATTTATGCACAAAAGTGACAAAGCATTTTGATGTCATTATATGTAAGTAATTTACAAACAATTCTAAAATTACCAAGGAGAGATGATAAGATACAAAAAGACAGAAACTGACTGAGTATATATGCTGACATGAGTAAAACTGATGCACTACTTTGCTTCTCTCTATATGTAATCCCCAAAGAATTTTTCTCTTTTTTTTTTTTTTTCATGTAGAATAGCATCTCATTACCCATATGCATTGTATTGATTAGCAAGTGGAGGTGTTTTCCATGTGTGTATCATGTTTGACCTCCAAGGAGTCTACTGTTTTAACAGAATTCCCTTTGAGGGGAAAATACCAATTTTTTCAAGAAAGACTATATTGTTAAAAAGGAGCATATCTTAATTAAAGAGCTTAAATTAGAAGAATGACTATGTGAAGTCAGTCCTTTCTTGTGATGCTAGAAACAGCCACAAGTGATCTTTCTCATATTTAATAGCAATGTTCATTTATCCCACTGAGAGAAATAAATGAGTTCCACTCAACTACTGAAGACTTTAAGAATTTTATTGAAGATCCCCAAAACAGAAGTTCTCTTTGTTCTGTGCATGTATAAAAAGCCTGATCAAAAGCACGGGGAACCAGTGGGAGCCTTTACTACTATGCATCCCGTAGCCCTTGTCTTAAGAAATGGAGTTTATTGGCATCTCAGTTACAAGTTTTCCTCTCTGTGTATTACTGTGTAGCGTTCTGCATAACTGATGCTTGCCTGCAGAGTGGATGCAAAGTGTTTTCCAAATTGGTTAAAGATAATTTTGCTACAGCTGACATAGTACATATTCCTGTTTACATATTATGTTCCATGGATTTTTATACTTCTCTTATAACCTTCAAACTTCATTTCTTTTGAATCAGAGTTTCAACCACCCTTGACATTATACTCTCTTTCAAGAAGACTAAATTTCAATAATGTTCTAAAATTCTGACATGAATTTTGATAAGGCAAGGAAATTGAAAAATGTAAGTGAGAAGCAGCAGACCTTTTACCTTGGTGTACAACACACCGGAATAATTCAAAACATTTTGATGCACACAGTCCCTGAAAGACATTAGGGGAAAAAACAAACCAAACCAAACCAAAATCCAAACCCCCAAAAAACCAAAACCAAAGCAAAACAAAAACTGAGGAAATTGAGGAAATTAGTGCAAAAAATTCTCGAATAAAAAATGGAGGTATATCTTATGACTGTGTCTTACTGTGACATAGAATCATTCTGCTTATTGTTAACAAGAAGATCGCAAAGTGACATAATTGTAGTGTACAGGCAGTCATATCACTGACTGCCTAGTACACAGCTTCTAAACCTTGTAGAAAAATGAAAGCTAAGAACAGTTACTGGAAATTGAAACCAGAGAAGTTAAAAGCATGAGGCAGACCTATATATTTTTTAATAAAGGAAAAAGATAAACCACTGGAGCAAGCTACCAAGGGAGGTGTCAACTTCTATCTCCTTGCTAAATTTCTGGCTAAACCTGGTTGCCTTCCTAGAAAGCAGTTTAATCAAAATGTTATGATGATTTTGTCATTGGGCTCAATATAAACATAATCGGATAAAATATAATGTAGTGATACAGATTTAATGGTGTTTTCTATATTTAAAGTCTGTTAACTGAGTAGCTAGTGCTACTTTGAAATGCATGATATAATTATTCTAAGTACTATTGTACAGTTTCTTTTAATTATCCTGCAAATTTCATCAGATATTTCTATTAATTTTTCAATGAGGACTGTCAGACACCTTCCAAGTGAATACACTATTGATAAGAAAATATTTGAGTTGTAGATATCACCACTAAATTGAAGAAAAGCATCCTTTGATGAGCTACTTCAAAGATGTATGTTTGGGGATTTTGATGATAAGAAAAACTTGTTTATCTAAACCAATTATTAAGGACATATAATATATCCTGAAAATGTAAATGGTATAATTTTCTTGCTGAGAAATGCCAGACATTTGAATAATCAGCCAACATTCTTTGGCCCAGTATGTAAAGTTCTGGAATGACTTACTGGGAGGTAACTTACAAAACAGCCAGAAATCTGTCAACAGGTTACCAGGGTAACCTTTGTGCAAACATTCATAATGCTGTGCTTAATTTCTGACTATTTACTTATCTTTTCCCCCCCTTATCTTCATATAAGAGAGATCTGCAGTTTTAAAGCTAAGTCCTAGTAATAAAATAAAGTAATAAAAAAAAAAGGAAATCTTGCAGGAAAGAAATCCACAACAGTTACTATGTAATTATTGTTTTGTGTCAGCTTTGTCTTACTTTCTAAGTTTGATAGCTTTAAGAACAAAACTTAAACTTCCATTAAACAACTCTGTCACTGACATCCTTTACTGTACAAGGTGCAGAGCTACTACAGTTACTCTTTTTCCCATGTAACACGTGGCAAACATAATTGCATCTTGTGAGGCTTTATTTATTTGAAAAGAATGTGGCCATTTCAACCCAAGTGTTCACAATCATTTTCTTTGTCTTGTACATTCTGCATAGAAGTGTAAAAATAGACATTAATGTATAATCATCTGATTCTGTCAATGAATTTTTTGATCTAGTTAATTACCTGTCATCAATATATTTGAAGCATGTTGACTGGCATTATCCTATTAATTGTGTATGCAGTTATTACTATACGAAACCAGGATCTCAGGCTTCGGTCATGTAAAAAAAAAATCTGCTGCATATTTGTATATGTGCCATCATGACTGTCTGTATTTAAACTACCACACTGAAATACTTTCAGAGCATTTTAAATGAAACATTATTCCTTCAGTTTTATAGTATTAGCTAGTTGCTTTACATTGATGATATAATGGGCTACATCAGCATAACTCTGCAGCTTCCTTCATACAATCTGGTACATTTTTATGTAATGTATAAGACATGGGCTTATATTTTATTTCTTTGATATACTGTTCAAGTCTGGCTATACTCTTCCTCAATGGCATCTGTAAAGGAGCTTAATATCTTCTATCTTGACCTGTATTGTGAAGCTTCTTTTATCCTGCAGGAATGTAATTATTTAAAAGAGACTATCCAGTAATTTGTGACTGGGTACCATTATGCACTCTTCTAAAAGACTTACAAGGCTGAGAGAAATTTGTTAGGTGATTATGGGGAAATGTTACAGTTAGGCTGACTACACTGAAAGAGTGTGCTCTTGCCTTTCAACTAAGGAGAAAGCTTTGTAAGTTCTAACCTGCAGCAAGACTACCCATCTGACATTCACTCCTGTCAAAACCATCAACTTAAGAGCTCCCATTTCTGCTTTTTTTTTTTCCACTTTATTTCTTTTAGGCCTTTGAATAACACCTAGGAGATGGAAAGTATCTGCTCTTGAGTAGGGATGGTGTATTTTCTCTAAGAAGTTACTATAATGCAGGAAAGTGAAATAGCTCATGTGATATTTTCCATCTTTAGCTACTGTGACCATTCTGAGACACAGTAATAACTGTTTCAGCTGAGCCTTGCGATTTTCTCAACTCTGTAAAAACATTAAAATGTTCAGAAATGTATTTCAACTTAGATTAAAAGTAAGTGATTTGTGTGTTGTGCAGTTACTGGCACAGGTATAATTGAGCATATATGACTGTAAGTTTATTAATTTGCCTGTAAAATGTTTGAATAAAATATTTTCTACATATTTCTGTATATTTTCTACACTTTGTAAACCACATACAGATATGAATGATGGTTTTGAAAAGTCAAAGCAGGATCTATTACTTGAAACTTTACATGTTGCTTTGAAATTTCATTTTGCATCCCTTTAAAGTGCATTTAGCCAGATCTTCAGTCTGTATAAACTGAGGACAGCATTCACTTGACTCTTTTGGAGCTTTTGGACACTTGTTGCAAAAGAACTAGAATGTATTACGAACAACCCCTACTGATGCTTTTGCAGGATCTTAAAAACTTACATCTGAATTTGCATTTGCAAGTTAAATTTACAGTGTGGTTATTCTCCCTATGCTGTTGGTTGAATTGAAAGTGATGCTTTTGGCTGAACATTGAAGTAACTTAAATTTCAGCTAAAACAGGTCAATGATTCTTTGGAAATAGCAACAAAAAAAAAGGTTCATCTTTAGGAAATAAATATTGTTTGGATGAAGAAACCTAGTGTTTTCATACATTAAGCAAAGACTTGGAATTGGGGAGCTGGAGAAATAGAGGAGAGTATCAACATGAGGTCAGAGAGCTGTTTTGTTATCTGTGTGAAAGACACCTGCCTTTGGCTGTCTTGCAAACTCCTGAAAAAAATGTTGTTTGCACATGCTAAATATGGGCTTGTATGTGTCTGCCAATGTATTCTCTGAAGATGCCATCTGCATTGAGCATGTGGCAGCACAAGGAGACTCTTTGTGAATTCCAGGGTCCACTGAGGTTATGGGCATACAAAACACAAACAAAGAAGGCTCCCTCCTGGGCATGTAATGGTGGGCTTGCTGTTTCTCAGTGAAAATGGCAGAAGATGATGTAACATTTGCAAAAACAGAATGTATTCACAAACTTGGGTACAAATCTTTATGAGGTAAATGTTTTTCTAACTCAACAAACTTCTACTCATGTAGGAAAACAGATTAGTGACATTGACAACAGCTATCTTATCTGTGTACATTGTAAGGACATTTCCCTTTTCACTATTGTGCCATACAGTCCCAATGGTGACGTCACTAGGGCCTAGTGAAGCATTACAACTGATGTTTCACAGATTTTAAAACAAATTATAAACTAGAAGATAATAATTTTTCTGTAATTTTTATAAGTAACTTTTTCTTTTATTAATAAGAAAGCGAGATTGTTACCCTAATGAAATAATTATATGTATATTACATAAACAATATTTCAAGAAATTAATTGATATTTCATTAAATATTGTGATTCAAGGTATCCTATGATTTTAGAAGAGATTAATAGTTCAAATAAAGTAAAATAATATTATAGTAATTAATAATGATGATAATAATGAAGAAGGAGATAAGAAGAAGAGGGAAAGAAATAAAATTTAAGGGTAAAAAAGCAGTGATGTGTAAAACTACTGCTCACCACCCATTGACTGATGCCCAGCTGGTTCCCAAGCAGCAGATTACTGGCCAAGTCCCCCCAAGTGATTTTCTGTGGTATAGAAAATCCCTTTGGCCAGTTTGTGTCAACTGTCGTGTTCATGTTCTGTCCCAGACAATTGTGCACCACCTTACTGGCAGAGCATGGGAAACTCAAAAGTCCTTGACTTAGACAGAGTAAGTGCCAGTTGACAACAACTGAAACATCAGTGTGTTATCAACATTATTCTCACAGTTTCCAAAACACAGCACTGTACCAGCTACTAGTAAGAAAACTGATCTCAAATTTCATAGCTGTAAAGGACTCTTTCACATATGAACCTTGCTCAGGCATTTCAAAGGGTCAAGGTTTAAATGGTTGCATGTATTCTGCAGAGGCACTTATGCCATCTTAGCAGGTTGGTTTAGCAAATTTTCTTTGATTACTTTTGATTCAGAAAAAATGCAAATTCAGTTCATTCTCATTTTTTAATGTTCTGGACGAAGTAGAAACTAGTATTAATGATACTGTAGTTGTCATTTAGGGACCATGTTGAGACCTGAAGAGTCATTCTCAATTATAGTCACAGAAACCAAAACAAAGGGGGAGAAATCATCATTATACTTTCTAATCTGATGAAAAATAATTTTATATTATCAGCATTTTCTTGCAAATAATCCTATTATTTTTGATTAATGATAAATTACAATTTCTTTCACACAAAACGTTAAGCTCAGCTAATAAGAATCCTAATTAACTTTTCATTTTAAGCTATCTAGTTAATTTAGGTAGCTAATGTCTAAATAGGTTAAACTGTATGTGGCAGAATAGCAATGAACAGTTTTTTTTTCTCTGACCATCAAAGTGGTTTTATCACCCCTCATATACCTCAAAATGACAGTTAATACTGTGCCTTTCTGTTCTTTCAGCTGTGCTCGCTATAGGAAAATGAAGCATTTACTTCAACTCAGGACAGAAGGAAAGCTAAATAGAAAGCTGAAAAAGAATTGAGAAAAGGATAAAGGACAGTTATTAAATTTGTAAACTCTATCAGAGGACAAGAAGATAAACTGTGACTAGAAGTGTATTGGAGTCTGACATTTCATTTCTATGCAGGTCTCAGTTTGATAAAGGTAACACATTGAAGAACACTGCAATTCCACAAAAGCAGTTAGCACATTCATTGAATATCAAGATGGCTAAAGTGCTTCTCTTCTGTTGCTATCTCATGTTTTTATATGGGGCAATATAGTTCAGGAACTCATGACTGAACAACAGACTCTACTGCTATAGCAAGTTTATTACAGGTTTTCTTTTTTTATTCCATTCAGGAACATAATTTCCAGATGAATTTTTTTTTCTCCACTCAATTTGTAGGGCTGTATTCGTTTAGGAATTTTCAACTATATGTACTCAAGCAAAACAAAATGAATAGAAATGCAAAAAGGAATGAGATGTAAGCTAGCATTAGGTGTACATTGAATATGTGCTGAGATAGAGAGTGAAGGGCTAAAATGAAATGCATTTGAGTGTGAAGAAACCGTACATTTGGTTGCAAAGTTAGAAATTATTTTAGGACACAGTCAGGCACCAACACCATCTGTCTACTAAAGAAAGAAAAAGAGAGGAAAGGATATGATTAGTTGTCAGACAAGAGTATGCCAATATGGCTTGAAGACCTGACAACCCTAGACTGAGGCAGTCCAGCCTGTGTGCTGTAAAGCCAGATTACTAAATTTGCCAAGTCCTTGATAGAATTAGGCTTCCCAGTACTGCCTCAAATTCAGGGCATGAGAAAACTAGTGCAAAAGTGAGTGAATTGTCTGTCAGAATGTGAAAACACGAGTTTTATTAAATATTTATGAATGGGTATTCACTTCTGTGAAGTGTTTTAACTTTTGTTAGTAGCGATTACACCAAAATACATAAATTTTGTTGAAACTTGCTCATATATGGAGAAATGTCAAATTATATAATTCACAGTTAACTTTGTTGTTGTTGTTGTTGTTGTTGTTGTTGTTGTTGTTGTTGTTGTAAATACAGGCATTTTATACATGGAGAAAAGGTTTGGCCCTATAGGCCTAAGTAGATCTAAAAGTGAAAGTAAAATGTCTATATTGTTCCTCACTATATTCTAAAAGCCATGATGTCCTTCAAAATACAGTTAAAACTTCCAAAGTACCCACATAGGGTGCAGCTACATTACTGCTGTGCCTAATAGGCAATGCTACTTAGATTTCTGTACAGATATCTCAGCTTGTTTTGCTGTCGTTGTTAAAATCCTGAACACATGTAGAGACCAAAGTGCCAAAAGATCGTTTTTCTATATTGCAAGTGGTAATTTCTGGATGGTATGGTGAGGCACAAAATCAGTCTTGGCTAAGACATGAGGAAAACCTTAAAAAGAGCATAGCAGTGTTCTACAGTGCAAAGCAAGCAACTAATCCAGGAACAGATGCTAACCAAATCTACAGCTACAAAGAGCCATTCCAAAGCATGAAATCACCAGTGTAAATGCACATACAGCTGCATGTAAAGATGATTCCCTTCACTTCCCATCATTAAACAATGGAAGTCTACTTCTCATCTGAGTGGAAGATTCGGACTACTTGTTAATCAATTCAGACATCAGACTTGATCTAGCTACTTCTCTGCTCCTAATTTGCACATGTATATCACATTAGTTCCAAGTCAATTAGCTCCCATTTAGACAAGTCTTTGTTTAGGTGGAAGTTCTCTCTAAGCATCCTTCTTGATAAGTTCTATGGATTAATCACAAACGTCTGGTTCATTTAACTCTCCATAATTCTTTATGCTCATCCATAGAGTTCTTGCACTTATTGTAAATAGTTATGTCCCCTATTCTCTCAAGTGATAACTTTCTATTAACTACACGTGGCATTACTGGAATCATGTGTACACTAAAAAATAAGTTTTAAGCTCAGAGGGGCACTACAAGGAGTTTGGAAGAGACTTGCAAAGTTTTACATTATATGGAGACAGTCTGCCTAGTCTAGTGGTGTCTAGCCCTTAGCAGCATGATCAGCCTTTACTCACCATATGGCCTAGGGATCAGTGGAGTCTCTTGCAGTTTGTCTTAGCCTTCAATATGATCTAAGAGGAAATCCCTTGATGCAGCCCTCACAATTTATGAACACTGCATAAACTAAATAATATTATTATGATGTGTCTTTATTTAATGAAAATTGTTTAAATAAAAAAAATCTATAAAGTACCACTGTTTTATTAGGCAGCTTACTTGATTTCATTGAGATTTCTTTATTTACACACACTTTAAACACAGATTTCAATTATTTGTTAATTTTTTTCAACTTGTCAACCAAGCTTAAAAGTAATATTTTTCATTTGTGCTGCATTCCAGCACACGCAGTAGATTCTTTTCTTTTATGTCATTTATTTTGATCTCGCTCAGAGTTCAACCTGAATCTTAACAGTCCAATCCATTTAAAACTTCATTTGTTGACATATTAAAGTATACATGAAAAGGAATGTTTCTCTGAGGTTCTTCTTTCAAATACAATTAATTTATATTTTGTCTTCACTAGGATTAAGTTCGTACCATGCTGTAGTTTCCCAGAGCAAAATGTGTAGTGTATAACTCAGAATCATATTTTACCCTACTATACTTGGAAAAAGTGAATCAATACAAGGGGTAGCTCAATCACTCAGGTAACCTTCTTATCGGAGTGAAGGAATAAACTGGGTAGCTTAGTTGCATTAGTATTGAGAACAAATATGATCATATAATTATGTTATATTAAATTAATCTTTGTACTGAACTGAGTAACCTATGTTTGGCCTCATATCTTGTCCATAACATATCAAAATAATGAGAATCCTTCTGCTATTCTGAGAATTTATTTCCCTTGTAGCTTGTACCATTACTTTATTTGCCTTTTTATCTATATCAGTTCTTGAACTGTTGCATAAACTGTTACACTACACCATATGGCTGAAACAGACTTATGTTTTTATTTTCTTTTTGCAGTACTGATGAGTTGTTTGAAAGAAGACTAATTCTAGGCAAGAGGTCTTGTGTAATTAGGAGATATTGAGGTTCATGACTATCCTATTTGCCTTTCTCTTTTAGAGGTGTTATCCACCACAGTGGGAAAGGTGCATAAGGTTCCTGATAGACCATCCATGAAGCATCAACAGAAATTTGTGTGCAGCAGGATTCAAAATAACTTCCTCATCTGAGTGGTACATATATATGTCCGTTTGTCACGCATTGAAATAAAGAGATAAGAAATTGCTTTCAGTTCTTTAGTTTTGCTAGAATTCCATAAAATGAACACATAAAAATAATGGATAGAACTATGACAGATGCTAACTACAAACACATTCTGTTTTACAAGTAGAATAGGTTACACTAAAAGCAAAGTTTTCTTATCACAGAACTTCTGAGAAGGATAGTATAATATAGGTTGGTTTTACATGCTATATTTAGACATTTAGAAGACAATATCAGAGGAAGAAAACTATGAAACAAAACATAATGATTTTGGCATTTGCAAAACAAATGTTCATAAAAACAGATGAGCTTTGCAATTCTCCATATGTACCACAAAAATTTAACTTGAAGGACATTTGAAATTAACCATCTCTAAAACTGTTGAATGAACTTTCTAAAGTTACCTGAATTAATCCACAAAAATCACTGATGGTTTTGATGGATTATTCTGGTAGATTTAATTTCATATTAATAGACATATAATTCAACCAGACATAAAAATTATTATAAGCCAGCTATTCTTGAAAAAAACAATGCCTGTAGACTGTTACTTAGTCAGATTATATAAATATTTTGGTTTTAAAACACTTACCAAAAAGTTGTGTGCTTTTATATTGAAATGTTCCCTCCATAACAAACATTCTTGTAATAAATTTCCAAAAAAGAATGTACATAATAGAACTGTTCCTTTCTTTTGAAATTTTTTTCCATAATTGATTGAGGAAATTTGAATATTTTGACCACATAGAGTTCTGGTTAAACTACTGTCAAGTGTGTATTGAAGGTATAACTATTGAGGTCTAAACACAATTGATATTGCAGATTTAAATACATGTGCATCTATCAACTACAACAGTAGTATCGTAGCATATGAAGACTGTTTATTACTTTAATACCCACCAGGCATTTGAGAATTTCCCAATTCAAGCTTAAAACTGACTAAAAAATTTCTGGTGAAAAATTAAGTTTCAGTAAAATTAGGTCTTCACAGGACATTATGTTATGATTTCTGATGAACAGAATGAATCTTGCTCTTATACTTCCATAATCAGGATGTATTTAAAAGAAAATAAAAAAAAAAGTAAGAATGTCAAGCATTGGTTACGTCTCTTATGCCTAGTTATGTATATTCATCTTTATAACAGGATCTGTATATAGATGACACATATATGAGGGTGGGTTGGACATTGCATCTTAATGTAAGAAAGAATTGCATTTTAAAATCTCAACATTTCACACGAAATGGGAAATCCACATTTGCAACAGGTTGTAGTGTAGTATAGTATTTTTCTATATATGAAAAATATCTACCTGAAAAGAGACACAATCAGTCCAGACAAGATATATTCATAGCAGGAGTGAATGTTGGACATTGAGGTAAAAGTTTGAGGAAATCTGGGTTTACTAGCCAGCTATCCTTTAGGAACAATTTTACACAATGGGTAAAAGCATGGATGGAGTGATTTGGTGCTCCTGTGATGTATGTGATGAGGTGAACTAAACTCCATCTGATGCTCTTCATATTACTATAATTCTAAATTTTTAATTTTGATGAATTTTAGTGTACTGTATAGTGCTGATAAGTAATGGCTGAAAGATAAACATCTCAAAAACCAGCAGTCTTAGTAGGAATAAGAAAACAGAAAGCTGTGAGAAAGAGCTGGAAAGAGACATGAGAGAGAGTTTGAGTTTTGCAGTGCAAGAAAGAAGGATGAGTAACAAGAGCAGGTGGAGAAGGAATAGGAAAGAACAAACCTCATAAAAGCAACTTCTTTCAAAATGGAACTTGATCAATGGATTATGCAATGTGGTTATCTTCTCTAGCACTAGAAAGGGAATTATCTCAATGATCAAGAAAGTCCCTTTATGACATAACGTACTAAAATATCTATAATTTTAAGTTTCTTCATGGCTCACTCCAGTTTCAAGATGATGGTTGTAATTGAACCCTAAGCTGATAAATATGTTGAGTTAGAACAGGAGTTAGTAAGTCGATATGTGGTAATGTGATGACTTGTCTTTTTTTTTTTTTTTTTCCCCCCTTTTATTTGCCTAGTTATTAGCCAAAGCTCTGTTACATTTTACTGACTGCAACTTACAGGAGAATGCTTCAATCATGGTCCCAGACTTTAATAAGGTTGCTCTCTCTGAATTTATATAGAAACCAAAGTCATGCTCTACTTCAGGGCACACTTTACAGCTCTTCCAAGCTGCTTCATGAATGTGAACTCCAGATGTATAGGGGCTGATACAACTGGAAAAACCTGAGAATAAGCAACATGAAGCACTTGTCATAATTGGAGCTAAGTGAACAGTCTTCCTGACACCCCATCCTAGACAGAATGTCTCATTGCTGTCTGGAACTGAACATGAAACCTCATCCTCACATTGTTATGTAGAAACTGCACCCCACATATCTGACATTAAGGCAGGTAGTTAAAATCTTTATATTGTGAATCTGTGGAAAGAAGCATAATGGAAACACACTCCAGCAGAATATCTTTTCTCTAAGAGTAAAGTGGAAATAAAAATGGAAATCATTTATTAAGACAAAAAGAGTTTGTTCTCAGAGAAATAGAAAATCCTGTTTAAGTGTTTTCTTGCTGTTGTTAGCAAAAGTTGCAACCAGAGTTAAAATAATATTCTCAGTGCACTTTTCTTTTCATATCACTACTGCTGTACTGCAAATCATTTGTACATTTTGTAGGAGTAAATTTCCATAAAGGATCGTACATTAGTAAAGTTTTTCAGTTTCATTTCAAAGCTGAGTAATGCATATAACTTATGGCATAGTTGCCCTTGATGTTATATTGTAGATAAATATTTTTCTATATTTTATTAATGCAGCATAATTTTATCTGTTTATATTTACTAATGTCATTGTACAGTGATACTAACACAGTTAAAGATGTAATAAAAATAATACAAATGAAAAAGAAATTATTTGGATTTTCTTCTTTGTTTCTCACATGATTTCAGATTTGCTTGAAATTTTATTTATGTATTAAACAGGCAGCAGTAGAGTTGTGATGAAAAGGAGAACACATGGAACCCTTAAGAAAATCTTTTGGAAAGAAGTCTTCTCCTCTTCAAGGAGTAGCAGGTAAACACTGAAAAGCAGCTTTACAATGAGTTCCAGCAGATTTATATAGTATTGTTATTGTAATGTACGAATCTAGTCTCATCTTAGAAAGGAAGATTCATATCCTAATGATTGTTTTAAATCTTTTTGTAAATCTCTGTATGAGTAGTTTGATTTCAAAAAGGTTCAGATATGATGAAATTCATTCTTGGGCTGAAAACAGTCTCCCATACTTCAGCTGTAATTACACCACCAAACCACTTAAATATAAACAGGGTGAATTCCATCTACTGATTGTTGAGTGTCATTTTAGTCTGGAAACCAAGATACTGCAAATATCATCTCCCAGCTTGCAAAATAATTTTCACTTGTTCCCTGGATAGATTTTAAACTGCTTTAAAAAAGAGTAAGATAAGTGTGTCCTTTTTTTATTCCAGAAAGTTAATTTATCTTCAAGTTTCTAAGAGCCTTTCTACTGAAATGTTGCATTGCATATTGAAGAAGTTTTGACTGTAAATTATCAAAGTGAATGCAATTTTAACTACCAGGGAAATGAATAAGTCAAAGTTTTCTTCAGTACCATCCATATTTGAAAGGAAAAGGATAATTTTAGAGATATGAGAAATAAAAATAGTTAGAAATAAAGATAGAAAAAACAAATTCCAAAGTGTAATTCACCCTATTAGACTACCTATCAAAGTATCTATTTTGTTACATAACAATAATTTGTGAGTTTATTATGACTGCAGATTCTTTCAAGATTGTCCTGTTTTTCCTGAAAAGAATATTCACATTCATATTTGCAGTGTCAAGACCAGGTCGACAGTAATTTTTCTGAGAATCCTTGGTAGATATTCCAGTGTATCATATAGTTGACTAACTTTCAATTTATTCATTGCTTTCACTTATTCTCTTTCTGTTGTATATACCAGTAAAATTCAACAATTGAATACTGAACTGAACTGAACTGAAAGGTTAAATAAAATTTTCATCTAGCTCTTACCTTTACTTTTCTTCTTTACAAGTCATCCTATACATAATTTTGAATGTCAATGTTTTCTTAAAGTTTTTGTAATTTTGTTTTTCTCTTTACCTAAGCCAAAATGTTAAGGAAAACCACTCCAAAAATATAAAATAGTATCTACACTTAAAATTATTAAAAGTGATCTTTGATGTTTAAAAAAATATAGCTGTAAAGGTTTTATTTTTCATAGTCTTATTTTTGAATGTTTTCTTACTTTAAGGTGGGGCACCACTCCAATACCTTTGAAAATGTTCATAATGTTCAAAATATAAAATGCATAAATTGTTCAAAAAGATGTTTCACTTAATGTACTTTATGAATGCTGTTTGCTGGTTAAGAATAAGTATTTTGCAACACATGACACACATACTTTTCCCCCTCCAAAATACTTACCTCTAGGAACTTCAGACAGTGATACTGGTTTATGTCCATAAACTATAGGATTGAGATGACTAATGGCCTGATAATTCAAGGGAAAGAATAAAATGTTAACTTTAATGTCTTGAGTTATGGTGTGCAAAGTGCTGGTGCCAAAAGTATCGCAAAGCAGTAATAGCTGCCTTTCACTCTTGTCAAATATCCATCTCATTGCCTTTTCTTTGGCAGCTGTGGAGAGCTGCTGCTCCTCTGCCTGCTATGGATCAGCAGAAGCTCTGGAGCCGGTAGTGACTTTGTGCAGGTTCCAGGTGAGAGGGGAGGTGGGGCTTGTGTCCTGTTCCCTCTACACTAGTACAGAGCCCACTGCAAGGCACCTGACTACTGTCCCCAACTCCTGCATATATCAGTGTCTACAGGTCACCTGTGTCCAAACAAATCATGTTTGAAAATCACTGCTCTGATATTTATGCTGTAAATTTCTGTATGAATCAGTGTCCTACTCACTGTCCAGGCAGGGTACTGAACAGAGGGAAAACATAGAAATCATGATGGGAACTCTTATGCCTTGGTTTTGCCTTGCTAAAAGCTGATCATGGGTCCTGCTCAAGATCAGGAACTGGGCTTAGAAATAACTTCTAAATGTCTGACTGGAACAGAATAGTTTGAAATATCAGTGTTTCTCACCTAGAGAAAGATGCTGCAATTTTTAATTCATGAGAGAGCCATATACATTGTTACTGCCAGAAGCCATTGTCCAGAGGAAGTGTTCTAGAAATGAACTGTAAAATGGCGCAAAGTCTGTCATTAATTCCAGGTGTATGGGACACCCCTTCAAGAGGTTAATAAGCCCAGGTGGGACAGAAAGAAAAAAGAGAAATAACTAAAATTAAAATTAAAATAATGAAAGAGGGACTTAGGAAGAGAAGTGGAGCAATGTGTGAAGAAAAAAGCAAGCTTAGATTAGAGGATGGTAAGGAGAGTCATGCACAGTGATGGACTGAGTTGGGGAAAAGAGAAAAAGAGATGCTGCCAAGTCACTAAAACAAAGTGGCAATAGCTTTGCCTTGTAAATCAGTTTTCTGGAGATTGACTTCTCCTCTGTAGAAGACAGACACCTAAAGAGAGTTTTTGCCTACCCCCCTGCTGATTAGAATCATTTATCTACAAAGACATACACATTTTCTTTGATTTCTTGTCTTTAATTTCTACTTTTGCCTATCTTTTGTGTTTTAGCAAATGCAAGGTCTTTTCTAGCATCATCAGTCTATTTCATATATATATATTTCCATGGGGAAGCCAAACACCAAGGATCAAGAGACAGTAAGAGACAAAGTACTACTCAGACTACAGATTTTCTTTTTCTGAAGACATAGATTCCTAATCTCTGGGACTTTTATTTAGGAATTTTAATGCATGTTTTTTAATTACCTTCTATCTAAGCTTGCATGGGAGAAAAGACAAACTGTTGTGGATCACTCTTTATGAATGCTTATGAATTAAAAAATATGTATTGATGCACTTTTAAATGCAACAATTTAAAAACAAAACAGGTTGATGTTTTTAAAAAGAAAACAGAAAAAGAAGGAAAAATAAAACATAAAGAGAGAGAAGAGAAGAGAAGAGAAGAGAAGAGAAGAGAAGAGAAGAGAAGAGATTTATTTTTCCAAGGAGTTTCTCCTCTGTAAGACTTAAATCAGGCAGGCCGAATTGATGAAAGCTGTGACCAAAAACTGAAGTATAAAAAACGTTGTATGCCTAAATTCTCTGTTTTTGAAAGGGTTGTTTGCTTTCAAAAGATTGGTAAACACGGGTGTATCACAGGTGAATAATGCTGTGAAATATTTGGAAAAGTATAGTAACACTGGAACCTGCAGGATATCAAGCAATTCTGGATTCTATGGTATTTCCTGTGGAGGGTGATCACACATCACTTAAAAGATCCCACCAATTTTTACATATCATTACCATGTATGAAACCATATAAGTAAACCACATAAATAATTTTTACATATCATTACCATATCTGAAACTTTATAAATAAAGCAATAAGAGAGTATGATGTTTCAGATACCGCCTACTGCTCTGTGATAAAAACAACAATATGAAGTATGGCATTTCTTATACCTAGACATATAATAGCTACCCTAAAATTGTGACATTTTATTGCATGTATTACACCTTTTTTTCCATTATGCATTAATCCTTTTTTAGATCCAAGAGATGTAGGACATAAATTAATATAAAAACTGAAGTCAAGCCTGGAAATGATGGAAGACAAATGCCAGTCCTGGCTTCTATCACAAGTGATGCATTATGTCTTCAGGCAGCAATAAAGGCAATGATTTCAGAGGTCTAAACTGAGACTGCTAGACTTATATTCACAAAAAATCTTTTCATCTTAACATTATGAGCAATATAACATCATTATCAAATGTACAATATTACAACTTTATGAAAAAGTTACCATGGCTATATGTTCAATAATGGCACCTGTTTCCTGCTTCTTAACAATTTACCAAGTTCTCTAAAAATGTATTCTGAAGAAAAAGAATCCAACATTTATGGTATAATCTTATTGTATAAATAAAAAAATTCTTTTGAAACTTGTTGACTTTGATTTTTTAGAAAAAAAATTAAAAGATTAAACGTTAAACTATTTCAACATTTCAAAAAGAAGAACATTTCAGATTCAATTTCAAATATGATTTTGTATCTAGAAATTTATTGTGAAAGGAAAAGTCTGACTCTAAATTATTTTTTTTTTGCAGAACTTTAAAAAATTTAGATATTTATGAAGAAAATTTACGTATGAATTTTTTAGAAAAACCTATACATTTTATGGACATTTTATTTCCTAAACAATTTCCTCCTATATATTGACAAAATTCTATTCTCCTAATAGAGACAGGTTATTTACCCTTACACATATGGATTTTTTATGTTCAACTCTTTCACTTGGACTGGTCCATAAGTGAATTAATTCCATAATTACAAGTTTCAGGTTTGTAAATGTCTTTTTTCTAAAGTCCTTTCACAGCCTGGCATCTTAAACTCTCTGATCTGGATGTCAAAAGATATGTATGCACCTGTCTCTTCACTTTCCCAAAGTCACAAAATCTCGAGGGCTGCTTTTCAGCTGTTACTCAAACCTACAATTACATAAATCTTGCCGCTTAATCTTCTGTGTGCCAACAGTTGCAGAAACACCTCATGCTGATACCGCTTTACAGCAAAATATCTCCTTAGAGTCACTGGTTAAGCCAAGGCTTGAGTGTGTTCAAAATGATTTCTCAAATTACCTGGGAAAATAATTCTGTCATACTGTGTTCTGATCTTGATGTTAAGAGCATTTTTGACATTGATTAGTAGTGCTAGTTTGCGGAGATAAAAAGAGGAAACCCAGCTGCACATGGAAGAACAGCAGAGTACCTACAAAAAGTGTCTATCAGGCCACAGGTAAGCTAACTCTAAATGCAAAAGAGGTGTTTAGTGAGAGGATGGGGAAGACTCAGAAGGTTTCAGGAGTTGTTTTTTGCTAATATAGCCATAGATTCAGTGGCCATGGATCCTGCCATTAAATAGGTAGATCAAGACAGCTCTAAAAGCACTCATTACATGAGGTAGCTTTCTCAAAACTAACTCAGTTACGTATTTGATATTGTGATATTTCGGATAATAAAATCAAAGTTGCTTCAGTAGAAAAGACTAACTCAGCTATGGAAAGACATTCACTTAGCAGACAACTATATTTTGAAGATACTACTACCGAAGATCAACTTATCTCTAGTTCTCTTTTGTGCTGCCATCCTAAAAACTCTGATGATTTGAGTTCATCTGAATTTCCTTTTGTCTTTGATCAAAAAGATCAATTTAAACAAGATTAGTTTAAACTGAAGTTTGAGATGACTCATTGTATTTTATCTAAGGTAGGACTAGTGAACATTTCATTGACAGGATGTGATCTTGTTCTAGAAGGATACCAAGGACCTTTCTACAATGGTAACATTTCAGATTTTCCCATTTTATATTTTGGCAGGAACACTGCAGGCAGAGTATTAACTTAGTTACATTGTTTCTGCTGTATGAACTATTTATTCCTTCACATCACTGCATAGCACTTCAGAGGTTGGAAAGCTAATAGAATCTTGAATGACACAGAATTTTCTGAACTATGTACTATATATTTCAGTAATAAATGTAGAGATTTTTTTTTTTTTTTTAGTTTTCATCTAGCTTTGATAGAATAACTTTTATATTGCAATGGATATGTATATGATGATTCATATTCTATTTTGCATTTATATATAACTTTACATATCTGAATACTTTAAGCATACCTATATATGCAACAGTAATTTATATATATATTCATTTAAATGTA
>VXAU01001947.1:0-28745 GCA_013399695.1 Formicarius rufipectus | reverse complement strand
TATCTGTGGTTTTTAAAATAGTTTGTGGTATGATAGGAAAAAATCCATCATAAATTTGTCTTTGTTCTGAGACCATCTTAAGCCTACTGGAATTATGACTAGTCTCATCAACTCCCTGCATAATTTCTTCTTTTCCATTGTCTTCTTCTGAGCCCTCAAGTCACTTAAATATACATTTATTTCAAGAAGAATCAGAAACCTGTACATGGTTCATCATCAGAAGCAAAGTCTGCTGTGAACATTGCAGACATGCAAGCGTGCTCACATACTCGCTATGAGAACATCAGAGCTTTTGCTATATAAGTAATAGGCACAGCACCACAGCCAAACTGCCTCACTTTTGCAGTTTGCTTTCCTTCAGCAGTTTGTTGTCATAGTTTATGATAGTTATTTATATTCATTTCAAGCCTGGGGGAAGAACAAATCTCAAAAAACCGTTTGCTAGTAAGAGTTTTCATTCCTTAGAAAATATAAGTAAAATGGAACATATTACTTTATTGAGTTTTTTGTTTGTTTCTTTGTTTTTGCCAGTGGAATAATAATTACATTTAATCATTCTTCTTACAATGAAAATACATCACACATGTTTAAAAAGAACTTATAATGAGCAAAAAGATGATTGCTTTTTAATTTGAATTTATTTAGGTACAAAACTCCAAATATTATGGAAGAAGAAATTTATTATTTTGGGTGAACTGTATTACAATCTTAACAAAATTAAAATCAGAAGTTAAGGTAAAAGCAAAGCATGCATGTGAAGCTACAAGTCAAAAAATATACAAAACAACTGGTGATGAAATATTTTTAGTAGTAAGAAAAATATGAAGACCAAAAGATTTCCATAGTCATGCACAACTGTTAATTACTCTTGAAGCAAAAATGATTCCCTAAAATGAGAACATTATGTAGCAAAAATGAAGGTATATATATAATAAAGGCTTCATTCTGTACAGTTCTTTTATTATTTCATTTTATAAGACTTCAGAACTATAAATGAAGTGTGAGATAAGGCTCTAAGTTACTGCCTTGGCACATAAAGGAAATAAAGCAGCATCAGTACTAAAATAAGACATTCATAAAAGTAAAGAGAGAGTGGGAAAACCTGAAGAACACAAGCTTTGTTAATGAAATGCAGAAACAATTATTTAGCTTTATTGCATTTTTCTTCTACAAGATGCAAGAATGGAGATAAGATTCAGATTTACCTCTATACATCCCATATTTTAAAGTTAGGTGAAGGTCTACACATTCTTGATTCAATAAGTACCAAGGTTAGTGGTTTTTAAATAACATTAGTGTATAACAGGTATGTTCCAAACTGTTGTGATGATACAGAGTAGTCAGATCACAGTTACAACTTCCTCATTTGTCCTACTTTTCTTCCTTCCCTGAGCCTTTCACATATGGTAGGAAAAACATAGAAACTATTTGTCTTCCCAACCATCCCAACTATAAAGTAGAATCACAGAACCACAGAATATACTGAACATGAGCCAACAGTGTGCCCAGGTGGCCAAGAAGGCCAATGGCATCCTGGCCTGTATAAGGAACAGTGTGACCAGCAGGTCCAAGGAAGTGATTCTTCCGCTGTACTCAGCACAAGTGAGGCCACACCTTGAGTACTGTGTTCAGTCCTGGGCCCCTCAGTTCAGGAAAGATGTTGAGGTGCTGGATCAGGTCCAGAGAAGAGCAACCAGGCTGGTGAAGGGACTTGAACACAAGCCCTGTGAGGACAGGCTGAGGGAGCTGGAATTGTTAGCTGGAAGAGACGAGGCTCAGGGGAGACCCCCTTACTCCCTACAGCTACCTGAAAGGTGGTTTTATCCAGGTGGGGGTTGGTACCTTCTCCCAGGCAACTATCAGTAAGGCAAGAGGGTATGATCTTAAGTTCTGCTAGGGGAGATTTAGATTAGATATTGGGAATAAATTCGTTACAGAGAGGGTAATTGGGCATTGGAATGGGCTGCCTGGGGAAGTGGTGGATTCTCCATCCCTGGCAGTTTTTAAGATGAGACTGGATGGGGCACTTTAAAGTAAAAACGACTGAATTATATATATGTTTATAAGCTCACAAGAGAGCTCGTGAGATCAGAGCCACCTTAAGGCTACAAGGGCCCCTTTAAGGCTCAGGAACTCACAAACACACTTTATGCAGTGAATCAATCAAAAAGCCATTATTTACAGACCAAGCCTTGTATTTATACAATCTGTGCCTTTCAGTTACATCATTATATAAAATGATTGGATAGCTTAAAACTGTCTGCGCTCAGGCCATCTGGATTTCGCAGTTCATTGGTCTTAATGTTAATTAACTCCTCCTGAAAGCCCACCTCCTGGATATCATCCAGAGGGATTCAGGGATGGCTTGGAGCTTTCTTCTCAATCAACAGGTGCGAACCCTTGAAATATGCAAACAAAGGCCTGCTTTTCATGGGAACCACAAAACTTGGATTTTTCAGAGTCTTCAAAGAATATCCAATTTTCTGCATTCTGCAACAGCCCTTAGTGCTGTGTCCTAGTAACTATGGTGGTAGTGGATCAAGGGTTGGACTTGATGATCTCAGAGGTCATTTGCAATCCAGCTGACTCCATGATTCTATGAGTTGGAAGAGACGCACAAGGATCATCGAGTCCAACCCTTAGCCCTGCACAGGACCATCCCCAAGAATCACACCACGTGCCAGAGAGTATCATCCAAACACTTGTTGATCTCTGTCAGGCTTGGTGCTGTGACTACTTCCTGTGGAGCCTGTTCCAGTGCCCAACCACCCTCTGGGAATAGTTAATCACCATTCCATAGCATAACAGGACCTGAAATACATATCTTATTATATAAATGTATATATTATTATTAATTATTATCATTAATAACAATACAAGATGTTGTTTTGGTTAAATAAAAAAAATACTTGACTTCTGTATCCTGATTTTGATAGGAATATTTAATTTCAACATAACTTTAAAAAATATGTTAGACAAACTCACTCGCCCAGGACTACCACCAAAGACAATTTAAAAGAAGCATGTCACCTTGAAAGAGAAAGTTATGAAACAAATTTCATTCTTATGCCCATCACTCTAATATTTGCTGTTCTGAGAGGATAATTACTTCCTGCAAGACATTATCTAAAATTCATTCAAATTTCACATCCATTTAATTTGATTCTTTACCTGTGAGTGTTATATGGGCATATAATGAATTTGTCAGATGTGCAAAGTTGAGAGAACTAGTCTCACTGAAGTGTGAGATAAGTGTGTGAGATAAGTCTTTAATTTTTAAGAGTCTGATGCAAAACCTCCTAACAGCTAAAATATAAATATTGTAATGCAGATCTCTGTTTTGGGTAGTACTCAATTTGTGTTGCACCAAAATAGAAGGTCTAGTGCCATTCTTGCCTGCCTCTTGTCTCAGCATGGTCCAATTTTCAGCATTTTTGAAACCTCTTTTAAAATAAATATTTTTCCATTGTGTACAGCACAGTCGTTGTCTGTAAATCACTAACTTGATTGTGGTAATTTAAGAAGAAGGTTTATCTTACAACCTGGCTCCCTAGACCTACTATATTTTACTGGTGTCTCACAAGGAATAGAAAGAAAAGAATAAAAGTTGGGTTTATATCTTCTGTCTTACAGTCTATCCCTCACTCCCTCTCTCATGGTTAGACATTGTGAACGGAGATTTGGGAGGGCTCTACCCACACTTGCTACAAGCACGCTGATGGCTAATAAGGCCAATGCAGGATAGGCAAGTCCAGTTGCAAAAGGCACAGCAGAAAGTTTCCATAACTGGCACTGTCAAGGCACAGTTCTTTCTGCATTGTCTTTTCTCCTCCAAACTGATTCTGCATGTATTTTCAAAGGAGACAGCAGCATTAGAGATGATGTGTCTCCACGTCTCCCGATTGGAGGCCAGAGTAGACCAGTGATGGTGGTCAATATGGCCAAGGCTGAGGTGTTGTTTCAGTGAGTCCCTGTGTCTCCTCTTCCAGGCTCCTCTCTTGCGGCAGCTGGTGGCGAGTTCACTGTAGAGCACGATCTTATGGAGATGGTGATCCTCCATCCTGGAGACGTGCCCTGCCCAGCGCAGCTGCATTCTCAGCAGCATGGCCTCGATACTGGTGACTTCTGCCTGTTCCAGAACAGACACATTAGTCACGTAATCAGACCAGTGGATGTTTAGGATTGTATGGAGTTGCATGTGGTGGCGGTAGATGACTCAAGATTCATATAATCATAGAATCTATAGGGTTGGAAAAGACCTCTGAGATCATCAAGTCCAACCCTTGGTCCTACTCCAGTCTGTTTACTAGATCATGGCACTCAGTGCCATGTCCAATCTCAGTTTAAATACCTCCAGGGATGGTGAATCCACCACCTCTCCAGGCAGGCCGTTCCAATGCCTGATTACTCTCTAATATTACTAATATTACTAATATCCTACCTGGACTGCCCCTGGCTGAGCTCAAGCCCTGCCCCCTCATCCTATTGCTGACTACCTGGGAGAAGAGACCAACCCCCACCTGGCTATAACTTCCCTTCAGGGAGTTATAGAGAGTGATGAGGTCACCTCTAAGCCTCCTCTTCTCCAGACTGAACAACCCCAGCTCCCTCAGCCTCTCCCCATAGGACTTGTGCTCTAGTCCTTTTATCAGCCTTGTTGCTCTTCTCTAGACCCGCTCCAGTACCTCAATATCTTTCCTGAACTGAGGGGCCCAGAACTGAACACACCCCTCCACCTCTCCCACCTCTCTCACCCTGCCTGTCCTTTCTGAAGAGCTTGTAGCCACCCATAGCAGCACTCCAGTCATGCGAGTCATCCCACCACATTTCTGTGATGGCTACTACGTCATAGCTTTCTTGCTGCCTGATGGCCTCCTGCTCCTATTGTTTGTTGTCCATACTACATGGGCATTAGTGTATATGCACTTCAGGTGGGCTGCTGATTTCACTCTTAACACAGGCTTCCCATGCTTAGGCTGATCTTTAGAGAGCCCGGTTTCAGTCCCTACCCCCTTCAAATCTAGTTTAAAGCCTTCCTGATCAGCCCTGCCAGCTTATGGGCTACAGGCCTCTTGCTCTTCCTAGAAGGATGAAGCCCTTCTGATGTGAGGAGACTAGGTACCTAGTTTTTGCCCCATGGTCTAAAAAACCAAAATCTTGATGGTGGCACCAGTCCTTTAGCCACCTGTTGATGAGATGGGCTTTTCTACTCTTCTCTTTATATAACTCCTCATCCATCCCAGACAGCACAGGAACTGAGGCAAATATCACCTGTGCTCCTGTCCCATGAATTGAACAACCCAGTGCTTTAAAGTCTTTTTAAATTATCCAAGCACTTCTTCTATTAATGTCCTCACTGCCAGCTTGGCCTACTAACAGTGGATAATAGTCTGAGGGCTGAATAAGCTCAGGAAATCTCTTACTAATATCCCTCACCCTGGTCCCAGAAAGGCAGCAGACCTCCCTGTGGGATGGGTCTGGACCATACAGATGGGTCAGAACCATATAGAAGAGGAGGCAGTATGATGGCTCTATAGACACTGATCTTTGTACTTTTCTTCAGGTGTCTATTGCACCAGACTCTTTTATGGAGTTTGCTGAAAGCTCTGTATGCCTTTGCTAACCTGTTGTCAATCTCTTTGTCAATCTTACCATCTGAGGAAATGATGCTTCCCAGATAAGTGAACTGCTGGACTGACTTAAGCTCTGATTCACCTATGGTGATGTGGGGGTGATGGAAAACTTCCTGAGGTGTAGGTTGGTAGAGAACTTGTCTTCTTCAGGCTGACTTCCAGCCCAAAAAGCTCAGCAGCCTCTGCAAAGCAGGATGTTAAGTACTGGAGAGGTGTTTCTATGTGAGCAATGAGGGCAACATCATCAGCAAAAAGCAACTCGTGGACAAGGTGTTTTAGGGTTTTAGTGTGGGCCTTCAGCCTCCTTAGGTCAAAGAGGCTTCCATCAGTACGATACTGGATCTAGATGCCGTTATCTTCATTGAGATCTGCCGTGGCCCTTTGGAGCATCATGCTGAAGAAGATTGTGAATAGGGTTAATGCAAGAACACAACCTTGTTTCACACCATTGGTTATTGGAAAGGGCTCAGAGAGAGCATCGCCATATCTGACTTGGCCGTGCTGATCCTCATGTAACAAGATAATCGTTTTGAGGAATTTGGGAGGACATCCTAATCATTCCAAGATCTGCCACAGGCCTTTTCTGCTCACAGTGTCGAAAACTTTGATAAGGTCAACAAATGTTACACAGAGTCCTTTGTTCTGCTCCCTACACTTCTCTTGCAGTTATCTGAGAATAAATACTATGTCTGCCATACTCCTATTGGCTCTGAAACCACATTGGCTTTTGGGTAGAAGTTCTTCTGTGATAGCGGGTACTAATCTGTTCAAAAGTATTCTTGCAAGGCTTACAATCTATAATAGTTAACAAATCATACGAAGAAAACTGTATCTGGAAGTAAAGTCTGAAAAACTATTTTTTCAATATTTTGTTCAGCTATGATACAATTTAGAAAGTGAAGAAATGTTCTGAAAATTGGTGAATTGTCAAGAACAGCTGTCACTTTATATAAATTCACATGTGTATTTGTGAAACAATTCACATGGAGTAATATATTTCTCAGTGCAAATATGACTTAGTAAAGAAATGAGCAAAAATACTTCCTTTGGTAAAAAAAATCAAAGTTGGCATTCTTGTAAACTAAAATTCATTAAAAAAAGTGATCTGATCAAACCTGATGCCCCAAAGCACTGATTTCTTTTCAAAGAACATAAAAAAGTTTCCAAACTAAATGAGAAGTGCTTATGTGGAAAGAGGACCATAACAAATAAAGTTAGATATCTATTATATAGTTCTTTGAGTTGAACCTCACAGAAATGGCCTTGATCCATTGCGCCAGCCTGCCCAGATTGCTCTGTAGAACCTTCCTACACTCCAGCTGATCAACAGCAACAAAGTGTCATCTGCAGACTTACTGAGGTTGAACTGGATCCCCTCATCCAGACTACTGATAGAGATATTAAACAGATCCGGCCCCAATGCCTTGACATGGTGCTATGACATACATATTAAAAGAGAATTGAGACATAACATATGCATTATGAAGTGTATATAAGTTGACACATCATAAATAACCATGACATTAACCTTATAGTTGTTCACAGCTCTAGAGAACCAGATTTCAGATGTACAAGAGGAAACAAAATGAATTGCAACAGTCACATCTGTACTATAAGAAAGACATGGTTGAGAGCTTTTTGATGGGTCATTAGTTTTAACTTTTTTTGATCAACCTGCCTGTGATATTTTCTTGTGTTTCTTATGCTTTCCTTACTTAGTATAACTCAACTGATCACCAATCTCAAGAAATTCCCATCCCACCCTTTCAAAGGCATTACTTTTATTTACTTGTAAAAAAGAAAAAAATGGTGTTCAGGACTGCCTTCAAATCAGACTTCTTGAATACATTTTATTTACAAGGTAAAGATCTTTATCAGCAATTGTAAATGCATATGCCTACCTGGAGCCTTGTGGAAGTTTTGCAGATATACATTTATATATCTAAACTTTAAAAACATACTACTCAATAAGTGAGGATAAATAAATACATTATTATGAAATTTAGAATAGTTAAAAATCCTTTGAACTCCTCTTACATATAAATTCACCCTGGCATACATTTTAAACTGGAATTTAGATATAATATGCATTATAAAGTGTATAGCAGATGACACACCATAAATCAGCTATTGCCATTTAACAATATGTTTTATGCACTCACAAATGACATGCATATTATCCTTTTTTATTATTTTTCTGCAATGTATTTTTATAAGATTATAATACATGAAAATTTTCAGACAGCTAGCTAAACATTTCTGTATTCTTCACCAAGCATAAGAATTTATATTCATTACTTAATACTATGCTCTCCACAGATACAAAAAGAAACATTAAATCAGCATAAAAAGATAAATTTCAATCAGTCCACATGAATATTTTTATTCTGCTACTAAAGGCAATATTCATGTTTTTAGAGTCCAGAATAACATTCTTTAAAAGCCATATAAAAAGGATTTGTTTTAAATCACTGGAATGCAGAAAATTAGGCATTAAGTTTAAAATGTCATTCCTCAGTAAGCCTGCTGTACTTAGGTTTTGCAGGTGACCTAAGAAGTTCAAAATACAGAGGAAGGAGTTTCCATTCACTGAAATTAGAAAAGGCAAATGCCACAAACTATTGAAATACTGGCATCATTAAAAGGAAAAAGGCCCCAAAACTGAAAACCAAATCCATAATCAACAAACTCCATGATTATGCTTTGATTGTATTTACTCTTTCTCTCCTGTTCTCACATTGTATAGCCAGTGTAACTGTGAAGAAAGATCTAGTAGGCTCAGTAGAGATGAAGATGTGTGTGTTGGTTTAGAGTTAAACTGGCAGGAGAAATCAATCCACCTCAGAATGGGATTGTAAGTCAGAATAACAATTTAATAAAAGATCACAAAATACACTGATACCAAAAGAAAAATTCGTTTGTGCCACAAAAACAGATGTACAGCCCAGCACAGTGGGGCACGAGCAGAATGGAGCTCACCAACCCCTGTGCTGAACACCATGTGGCCCCCCTGAGTTCAACGTAAGAAGAAAGGAAGAAACCTGCTGGTGAAAATGATGGTTGCAGTCCGCTGACAGTCCAGTCGAGGCTCTGGTCCTCCTCTGGATCTGAAGAGTGAGCCCAGTTCCAAAACTCCAAGCTTATCTCTGCTGGGGCTCAGATGGGAACACCCAGTCCCTCCCCCAGGGTGGGGAGTTTTACAATGGGTGATTTACTTTGTGAGATGAATAGTGGCATATTTTTGGCATCTCTAATGGCCTATTAGCAGACATGACCCCTCAGGTGGGTGTGAAGGCACTAGTGACTCCCCAGAGTGAAGTTATCACAGCTGAGTCATAGGTGTGAAGACAGGAAAACTTCCTTATCCCACAGAAGTTCCTAAACACCCAGTTTGTAGCCTGAGGGGCTGTGTGTGCCCTGGACAGCTGCTGCAAATGGGTCATTGTGAGTAGTTCATGAGAAAAATGACATAGAGGGTTTATAATACACACCTACACAGTGACAAACTGATCCTGGCTACTATAACCAGGACAGTGTGATTCTTTCATGATATATTCACCCCGATCCTCACAGCAATTTCGGCCTCTCTAGCAAAAGTGACAAATCAGGAAATGAGCCTGATTTTCAGCAGCATATTTTACAGATTAGTGTCTCAGTTTAAATGCTGATGAAAGCAATTTATATAATACTGCTGACCAAAACTGTGTTCAGACACTCTGGAACACAGGACTAACAGTCCAGGCAATATGTTGATAACTACAGAGGAAAAACAGGGCAACTGTATCAGTCCTACTCCTACTAAGTATTCTAGATGTAGCAGGGACCATAATCCAAGTTTACATCCTTGTTCTTTTATTAAGCCTATGCCAACAAGAATATATGCAAAAATACCTAATGGCCCACAATGCAGATCCTTATCACATTGTAGACCCGTGACCCCAATTCCCGTGACCAATCTTCAGGGCATCTGCTGGCCCACTCACCACCTCATGCCAATGTGTAGGTTCCGCCATAATTCCATACAACTCTGGACCCTAGGCCTACTTTCCACAATTCTAGTCACATTGCCATGATGACGAGTAGTCATAGGAGAAAGCACCAAAGCCACCACACTCCAGCAGTCCAAAAAGGTCTACGGTATGGAGTAATCCTATTCCTGACATCTGATGTATTCTTCTTCCAAATATTCTTTCAAGTGTTTTTCCACTCCAGCTTAGTCCCTACTTTAGAACTTGGCAGATAATGATCCCCAATAAGAATCAAACTCCTCAACCCCATAGACGTCCTCCTACTCTTCAAAATGAATTAAATGCCCAAGCTTTACTAATATGAAAAGCCATATATTTTATTTATGAATTTATTTTTTAATTTTTTATTATTTTTTGTAAAAAAATAATAAACTATGCACATTTGTACTGTGATGAACTCAGGATATCACAGAAAAAAATAAGTGAATCTCTGTGGTTAGTCATAGTGTGACAATAAAATGCATGTAGCAACCGCAAAGTGAAAAAAAAATCAGAAAGAAAAATGCATTCTCTGTCTAGGCAGTACTATCTGATTCTATGTTTGGCACTAACATTTATGATAATAACTGAGGCATTTAGTCCTCTTTACTAATGTAAAAATAATGTATTAATTTTAAAATACAAATATGTTTTGTCTTTATTATGAATTGATCCAGACCTTCAAAGTTCATGCAATCTTCTCTCTCTTTTGTTTTATTAGGGATTTTGTGGCTAGTGTGAGACGCTAGGAAATAACTTCCATCACACCAATGTGTTATAATAATAGTTTCTGTAGAAACCTCTGCAGGTTTCTAAAGTCTTCTCCCTCCTATTTTCCCTGCCCTTTCTGCAGACTTGAGATCTATGCAAGAAATTGAACATTGTTAACTGGTCTAATACATTTATTTTAAACATGACATGGCTAGGGACTAGAGTGTTTTGATGTTTGCCAACCATCCTTAAGTCTCTCTTGACACAACAAAAGGGTTAAGACGCAAAGGAAAAAAAAAAAAAAAGAAAGATACATCTGCATATTTTAAATGTAAACATCTCATTTACTATTTTGGAAAGTGACAAAAGTGACTTTGATATGCACATTCTGCCTTTGATATGAACCATTCTCTTATTAAATTCCTAAAGCAGAAAGTTCTATTATAGCAATTTAGAATATATTTCTTTCATTCTGTTAAACCAGATTAAAAGGGGCTAGTGTGGGAGATGCCTATATTTACAATTGATCACATAATGGTTCTGCTGCTCGAGAGTATAACTTCTCTATAATGGACAAATTTTGCTTACCTTTTTATCTTTTTCCCCCTTAAGAAAAAGAAGTTTGATTGTTTTTCATTTGTTTGTTTGTGGGTTTTTTGTTTGTTTTGTTTTGTGTTTGTTTGTTTTCTTTTCTTTTCTTTTTCCCTTCATGACCACATGCCATATGTTGGAGATATGTTCAAATATTTTCTCAAATTTGGGACAGCAATAATGGGACAAGAAAGATTAAGACAAGAATGCCTTTATCTTCTTAAAGCCTCTCTGAGAAGTTTCTACCGTTACCTTGCTAGCTTTTTTTTTTTTCACATAGTGCAGAAGCAGGATCAACACTGTCATTGAAATTTTCCACAAAGTTTCTAAAATATCCTGAAAGGACAATGAAAGACTAATTTTAGGTCTTCGACTCTAACTATAACAGTCCTCACATTTAACTGTTTGGGATACATTTTGTCCTTTATCTCCCAAGTTATTTTGGAACTATATTAGACTCATTTGAACATTGTGAAGTCTGTAGGTAGGTTTCCCTGAATAATTCCATGCTTGCTTTGTCGTGTTTCCAGTCTCAGAAGATGGCGATGCCATCAGTGTGAGTTTGTCATGACAGTGTGATCCAGCCAGCATTTAGCTGACCTTCCTCAACACACAGCTGAAGGACTAGCCTTTTAACATCCTATTGTCCCATATCAGTCATGAGAACAGGTTTCATTTTTTCTCTTTTGAAAGAGGGCTTTCCAGTTAAATACATTGCGCTGACTATCTTTTGTCTGTGTAATCTGGTGGGCCATCCAAAAAAGAAATGCGTCAATGACAGTGACATATTGACTCTCCAGAGATTTACGTGCAACCTTATTTTGCTATTTCCTCACTGTATTCACACACACAGTTTTGCACCTGAATCATATCTGAGAATTCAAAGATTTAGTTACAAACTCCTTGTCTGACATTTTCCTACTTAAATATCCACTTCACAAATAACTACAAAACCTAACACTCTTTGGTGATTATGCCAAAATTCACAAAATCAATTAGAACTGATTCTTCAAACTTTACTTTTTTATCCTGTGCTCAGTTTGAATTTCCTTCTCCCTTCTGCATCTGAAGTTAACAACCACCTTCCTGCTGTGATAGGATATTAACCTACCGACATGCAGAGTTGTTGGTGTGACCTTGTTGCAAAAGGGGTAATTTTTGGCTTTATTGGTAATGCTATTAACCTTTTTCACCACTTCAAAGGACTTTTCCCAACAATTCTGAAACTGCTGATATTTAACAAGAATTAAGAAGCTGAATTTCAAGCCCTGAGTGAATGTTTGCCTGAGTTTTTACTACAATTTCCTTGACAAGTTACTGTTCTGTAAATTCATCATGTAAATTATTATTTATCCACTGAGTATAGACAGTGCTTGCTTCAGCCTCTTGTTCAGCCCTATCCTCTCCAAAGTCTCTAGTAACATCCAAAACATTTTTTTTGTTTGTTTGTTTTGTTTTTCCATTTAGATGGCTGATTAAGTCAGATTGTGTACCAGGTTACATAGGGAGGGCAAGTACAGTGAAATTGTAACCCTCACTTTCTGCTTCAACATATTAGTAAACCGCACTTAAGTGCCTATTAGCTCAGCCTATTTGCTTTACCCCATTAAGTACCATAAATCCTTAAAAACTTATCTGACAGTATGGTTCTCCAACTTTGATAAACAGAGAAAAATAACTAGTGAGACTGTTTTAACCTCTGCATTAGGAAAAGAATTGTGCCTGCAGAGCAAATAATATCACATGACCACAGACACAGTGTTACCCTTTTGTGGTGATCACAGAATAAACAAACAATATCCATCAAGGCCCCAGGGAATGGCTCCCTAGAAGGGGGTGACAGCAGCTTCAGGAAAATCTCTTGTTTTCCTTCTTGCACATCTGACAACATTAACTTCTGATAATATGCAACAGTTTTTCATTTCTCTATGCCTATCATACCAATATTTTATTGAGCAATTTATAAGTTTTATCTGAGCTATGCATGATTCTCATACACACTCTTGATGGATTGCAGGTATATTTTTTCTATATCAATGCTTCTGTGTGAGAACCAGCTTCTAGGAAGGATATCTCAATATTTTCCCTTTATATTTCAGGCATAGATTTATAGCTTGGTAGGCAGGGAAGTTTTGCTGGGTTCTGCAACAAACTGCAGGAATTTTGTCTATATAGATGTTAAGTTCATGCCGTCTTGCTAACTCCTTGTCTCATGTATATCATATTAGGCTTGAATATGCCTCAGGTGTTCTTCAGTTATCTTTTTCCTGTTTGTAATGTTGTTCCTGTAACATAAGGCTTTCCTCCTCTCAATTTGTTTCCCTAAGGCACACATAGTGAGTACTTCTTCCACTAAAAAATATTAAATTAACTAATTAAGATAGTTTTTTTAAAAATCCCTGCAAAACTACCATCTATCACCCTGTTCTTATAACTTGCAACACACATCCATCTTCCTCCTTTGACTTCACATCCTAAAGCTATGTGTTGAGATATTCATCTCCTCTTGGGGAGACACAAGAAAGTTTTAGTCAAAGAGATTTAAGCACAACCATAATGGATGATTCTTGTTGTGAGATAGTTCTGTGTTGTTTTGTCATGGTCTGACATTATGCTGCATTTGCCATCTTCACAGAACAAGAGGATTCCTGACTTAGAAGCATAAATTCCTGCAGCTGAAGGTAAGAGCTTAATAATGCAGCTGTAATAACTGGGTGAGTGCAACAGGCATTGTGGATCAAACACACAAAGGGCAAGTAATACTGGGGTTTGTACTTGAACTGCAAATAAGGGATGTCTGTTGGGGGGAAAAAAACCCCCACAAATATCTATTTGCAAAAAAACCCCAACCAACCAACCAAACAAACCCCAAACCAGTTAAAATGGATTTTTTTGCCACTAATAGAAAGCACCCACTGCTTGAGATATCAAAACCACATTTGATTTTTTGGTTTATTTTGTGTCTATATTGCAATGTGTGTCAGAATCTGCAAATTATCAGAGAATGAATGTTTCTGTATAAGAGGCAGAAATGTACATATTAATTGAGCATAATAAATATTTGAAATCATAGGAAAAGAACTCTTGTTGTTACACAAGTTATTGTATTAGATAATACCCAAGGACATTAGTGGTTAGGAGAAGAGCACAGGTACGTAAAGCTTTATAATATGTGCCTATGATGAATTTGCTGGTGGGTTCTGGAAGGGAAGGTGCTCTATAGCAGTCTGGAAACCTGGGTAGCTCAGAAGGCCTAGAGGTATTTGCACTATGTCATGATCTATCGTTTTATATGTTCATCAAAATATATGAAACTGAAGGATTCTGTGTTGATAATAATATTTTCTGTTGTGATAGCTCATGGTTCTAACCGCCAAATTCAGTATTATAGCTTAGTACTGCATTTCTTTACCATATAAAATATTAATACAAGATTGACTAAATATCTCTTCTAAAGTCTATAGAGCCCAGAGATTATTAAGAAATCCTGGTTTTGTCTTCAGGGGGTTCAGTTTCCTTTCCATACCTGGAGATAGCTTTTGTGCACTCAGCTTTTGAAGGATGTATCTTTTTGAAAGCTAAGAGAGAGGAATGCTAATAAATCACATCTTTATGAAATATTCATTAATTCACTGAGTTCTTTACAAGGCTTCTGCCAAGGCAGTGCAGGGTGACGAATTACATTTTACACACAGAGGAAATGGTTGACAAGATACATTGTCTATATAGAGAGTTTCCTGAATGGTCACATACAAAGCTAACCAACAATAGTTGTTTACACTATTAAACAAGCAAGACAAAAATGCAGTTGTGTATATCCCTGCCAAGTCCCTGCACCTCCTCTTTTATAAAGAGTTTTCCCTCCTGGCTTAATTCTACTTGGTAACAAATTTTGTTCTTATGAGATGCTTTACTTAGAATACCAGTGGAATGAAGTCAGATGAGAAGAAAAAACTGAGCCAGCCTCATGGCCTTTGTTGCATCTTACAAGAGGATGTGTCTTCAGCAAGACACTGCACAAAAACAAACTGACTGTTCCTTCACTAGAGACTGAAAAGGAAACTCTTTCTTGATTGCCTTTTAAATCTCTTTAGCACTCTGAAGGCAACCCCTGGGCAGCAAGGACACTGGAATCAGTATGACTGTGCTCTGTCTTGCCCACAGTTGGGCCCTAATACAACAACATGATAGAAGACGGTGTTCTTGTGAAAACACTCAAAGGGCATATCTTTCATTGCAAGGTACATATCTTTTGGCTGGCTCAGTAAAAGGGGAATGACAGGAAAGATTTACAAAGACTCAGTTTGCAGAAAGTAGCCATTATAATGTAATGGAACTCTTTCTATTCAGTGGAGCGTACAAAGTGTTAAGAACTAGGCTTTGTCCCAGACATGAAAGAAGACAAGATACAAGGACTGTGACTTAATGAGATTGTGTCTTTATTAACTCATCTGGGAGCTATGCAGATCATCTTAATTATTTCCACTTTCTGGAGAGCAAATTCCACCATATTAAAAACCTACACCCTCTGGACATTTAACAGGGTGTTCAGCATACTTACCACCCGCAGTGTTTATGAAGGTGAAGGGGGATTTTGAAAAGAGAAGTATCTCCAGGTCACCACAATGCTTTTTAATTTTATTGATACTGTTACTATTGTCATAGGGGTTTTGTGGGTTAAATGTCTCCATCTTATAGTTCCAAAATGCACAGTTTGAGAACAATAGGGTTTTTGTATCCTGAAAATAAAATAAGGTCCTCTTAATTTTCATCTTAGCCCTCTTACGTATAATCATAGAATGTTTGGGTTGGAAGGAACTTAGTTCCAACCTCCCACCATAGGCAGGAATGCCACCCACTAGAAGAGATTGTCCCAGCCAACCTTCCAGTGTTGAGGCATCCACAGCTTCTCTGGTCGATCTGTTCAGTGCCTCAGCACCGTTCGAATAAGGAATTTGTTTTTAACATCTAGTCTAAATCTCTCTACTTTTATTTTAGATGGTTCCACTTTGTTCTGTCACTATCAGCCTGTGCAAAATGTTGCTCTCCTCTTTCTACCCTTTAGGTACTGGAAGGTTGCAATGAGGTTTCCCTGGAGCCTTTTATTCTCCTGGCTGAACAATACCAAATCTCTTAACCTGCCTTCATATGAGAGGTGCTTCAGCCCTTCAAATCATCTTTGTGGCACTCATCTAGACTTGCTCCAACAGACACATCCATGTCCTTTGTACACTGAGGATCCCAGACCAGTGTGTTGTACTCCTAGTGGGATCTCATGAGAGCACATATTCAGCTTTTCATCCACAAGAACCTACAAGTCCTTCTCCAAAGGCCTGCTTTCAATGAGTTCATCTCTAAGTCTGTATTCATGTCTGGGGATGCCCTGAAAGAATGCTGCAGAATAGATATTCAGAGAATATTCTGACTTGGAAGGGACCCACAAAGATCATCAAGTCCAAATCTTAAATGAATGGCCCTTATGGGAATTGAACCCACAACCTTGGCATTATTAGCACCATGCTCTGACCAACTTGTATATAGACTAGTTGAATTTCATCAAGCTCTCATGGGCCCATTTCTTAAGTTTGTACAGTTCTCTGGATGCCATCCCTTCTTTCTGTTGTGTTAATTGTACCACTCAGCTTTGTGTCATCTGCAAACTTGCTGAGGGTGCAATTGATCTCACAGTATATGCCATGGTTAAAGATATTTCCATAAATAATGTTTGAGGTTAAAAAAAAAACCACAAAAAAAAACAAACAAAAAATAAAACCCTGAGCATTGCCTTCTGTATTAGGTCGAGGAGAATTGTTGTTACGTGAGACCCTAATTGGTATTAATACCTAATGGTATTAGCTCTTTCATATATAGCCACTATGTAGTTTTACAACTGGTGGCCAATGTGAAGATTCTGAATTCTGAATTAAGTTTGTGATTGTAAACAGTGTGTACTTGATTTTTTCCCAAGAAATTATACACCATATAATGTGTATAATCTAGAATTATACACCAAAGATCTGATCAGAATATAATTGCAGACTTAAGGAACAACCTGAATAGGTTTTAAGACTGCAGCACATTTTAAAGTGCTTACCCGTGGCCAAACTCAGCTGAATAAGAAACATCTTGTTTGACATAAATATGAAATAACTTCTGGCTTCAAAATTGATGTGTATGTAATCAAGAAAAAATATTTTTTAATAACAAGTTAAACAAAACAACTTAAAGAACATGAGAGTAAAGTAATATTTTTTGTTGTTTCGTTTCTACATCCATATGTGTTTCTCTTAACCCAGGCATTTATTTTGGACAAAGAAAATGCAGTCCTCCAATCATTTTAGGTCAAGTTCTCCTGAACTTCATCACATTATCATTCATGAGAATTAACTAGCAAAATTTACAGGCACATCATCTATAATAAAAGGGCAAACAATTCCCTTTATATAGCCGGGTCATGAGCATTGAATGTAGACAATGCTATTGAAATGCATGATAATTAAAAATAAGAAGTTGAAGAAGTAAATCTAATGGGAAATGTTCTGTAATTTGTTTTAGTTTCTAAGATCAGTTTTTAACAAATTCGAATAAACTTACATTTGAATCCCTTTCACTCACCAGGGAACATACATCATTGAAGCAGCACTGAAGCATGTCATCTGGCTTTTCCTCTGCTCCTAATCTCCCCCATCCTTGAAATGTCCCCTGTACTGAGGTTGTGAATAGAGAGGCAGGGGAAAAAATTTGTATATCCATATGCCTTCAAGCACTTGTGGGAGATTTTTGTTCCCTTGACACCAGCTAGGCTGGACAAACTGAGCCAGAAAATATGTCCCTGAACCTTTGCTCCTCCCTGCTGAGTGCAGATAGTTCCTTACAGGACACATTAAGTTCTTATGCCCTTTATCAAGTTGGCTGTAGAATTATTGAAATAGGAAGTGAAACAATAATTAGCACTGTCATAGATTTTATGTGTTTAAAGCAAAAAGAAGAAATCAATTATGTGATCAAATTAGATTTTTCTCCAATTTCATTTTTTCTATGTGTCTTTTAATTTTAGTTTTACTATAAATTGTACAGGTTAATTGAGGACTTTTGGATTAGGGCTTATAAATCCAATATTCAAATATGGATATTTATTATTGACACTAACGCACTTCATCCCTTATTTTATTTTGTGAACTAGCTACTGTGAATCTACAGTACCATTTTGATAATATTTTGTTCACACATATCTATGATGCTAAGTTTATTTCAACAAATTCAGTGTTTGAGGCTTTTTGACTCAGCTCAAAGAGGAAGCTGTAACCCGATAAGAATCAGACTTCCACAAACTTTTTCCAGGTAGCAATACAATAACCACCTAAAAACAAGGAGCTGCACTCTGAAAATGATCAAAAGTGTGTTGTAAGCTCTCTTTTTCACTTTTAGCTCTCGGTCAGAAATATAAATTGGCCAAGTCAGCTTCCAGACCTGATTAAGAAATCCATCTCCTAACACTTACCACTAGTTCTCCCAACATTTGCCAATTTCTGCAATGATGCTGAGTTTTGAAAATCTGAAATGTGGTCTAGGGAAGGCTCATGGACTTACCTTACAGCAGTATCCCTAGAGCCACAAGTCAAGAGAAACTTAACAAAAAGATTAGGCTTAGCAATTAAGGAAAACAATGCATCTCTTTAACTTTCAATGGCTTTCTAAATAATAACTTTCTTAAGAGATAACGAGATTCAGATATTTACAACATATGCACTTCGAGACAGAAGAAGGTAGAGGTACCTTGTGCCATACATATGCTTTGCTTTTGCTTCAGCGGGTGGTAGATGGGCTAAGAATGCCTTCAGGGTAAAGATTGTATTGTAAATCTCTATTTGCACTAATGGCATGAGTTTTGAATTAAAATTTGTATGCTGATTTGGATTTATCTTTTTTATTTCTTTTTCTACGTTGGATCAGTAATTTGGGAATACAAGCAAAAAAATATTACATCATAGATAAGACTTAATCTTAAAATTGCCTTCACTAAACACTATTATAAAATTCAGGAAGAGACCAGGGCTTGGGGAAGAAAAATCACCTTTAGAAAGAAAATATATGTTCAAGGTAAGAAATAACAATTCTTGATGATAGCCTTTTTAGGTTCTGAAGTTTGATTCCTTACAGCGTGTCTTGAAGAGTGTAGTAGTGGTGATTTATGTCACACCTCAGAAGCTGTTTTGCTGGGTTTCTCTTTGGAATTTACTCTATGCCATCACCTTAAGACTTGAATAGACACTAACTTTAAAATCCTTCCACTGTATTTTTCCCAAGGAGGTGTTTCTATATACATGTGAGTCAATGCACAATAGTCCAACAAACACTGACTTTCTTGCTGCCTTTCTGAGCCATCCTCTTTGATTATGAACTCATCAAATATGTTAATGCTATTCTTTTCGTATTTAGTGTGAAAAACCCTCAATAACTCAAACACTGGAGAGGGATACAATAATTATGGGGCTAAAGTTAGCTGATATTTTGCTTTATATGAGCGAAATATTATGAAATTGTCCCTATATTTTATTGCTTCTCCCATAAGAATCAGCGCATAAAGTAGTGTGCAGTAAGTAGAAATAATAAGGTATATGGATCACTATCAATTTCTTTCTTTCAGCTCTTGAGTAACCTTGAAAGAAATATTTCAAAGAACTAATTTTGCAATAAATAACCTTTAAAATTATCCTGAAATAAAGTCCAATCTTTTTTTTTTTTTCACATCTAACATGTGCCCAATGTTTCATGATTCATGATTCAACTTGAGTAGAGCAATAACAATTCAAATACTAGAATTTGCAGCAAGCTTCCTGACTAATCCAAGAGTAAATTTTTCATTGGACTCATTTCCTTTCTTGAAGAAAGTGAGAAATAGTTACTCTTTTGCTTTGTCTTTTCCTCTGACTGTTGAGTTACTTGCAAAGATAGAGGTATGTGCTTAGTCACTATTTGAAGAGCTAGACTGAAGGTTTATCTGCCATGCCATGTTGCTTCCTACTTCTGTGCTCGAAGGTTTCTTTCCTCTTTTCTTTATTGTTTTAGATGTTCTTTTGCAAAGAGATACAGAAGTGCTACTTCTAGAATTTGATATCTATTTTGGTAATTGGAGTTTCACAAAGATTTATAGGAAAGGTATTGCTTACAGAAAGGGTGCTCTGTGACTCATAGTTTTACTTTATTATTTTTTAGAGTTGTGACAGTAGGGATAATAATTATGCTTTGAATGCTTGGAAGTGGCACTGCTGTGGAGTTGGAGGCTCAAGAAAAGAAATTATAGACACGATTTAGGCATCAGCACTTTAAGTTTTATTTTTCCTTTTTAGAAATTTATTAGTAAATTGTAATCTAGAGATTATAATCTCTGTTGGAGAGCCAGGAATTCCTAAAATGTTGGCTCAGAAAAAAAATATCAAAAGGTTTGTTATTCAGTTCTGGCACAATTTGGAGTAAAAGTATCTGGAACAGATTAGTTCCATTTCTGGGTCAAAGAACTGGTGGGAAGAAGACATTTCCTGTTTCACCAGTGTGTACCTTAGCCTTGGTTTTAGATAACATATAGATAGCAGTGATCATCTTCTCTTGTTCTTGCTTGCTCAAGAGTTTAGGGAGAGATTCTCAGGCCCCCTAATGCTGTTTCATTTAACCAGTTTGGAAAAGCAAATAAAAAAATTTCCCTTTTATTTGAAAGCCAACATTTCCCTGGGTGTTGGCTCACATCCATTGCAAACATCTGGCATCTTTAACTGTACAGGAAGTTTCAATATGAAAAAAAATTATTCTCATCACTAATTCTTCTTATACCCCACTACTAAACAGTCCCTTTAGTACTCTATCATCCCAGTCATAGTCTATCCTTTCCAAATAAGCCATCATCTCAGCATCAGAGCCTCTAGGCTCTTCCACCAATTCCTGTTACAGTTGCTTCACTCCCAAACTCTGCTTTCTACCAAAACGAAACAATACAAAAACAAAATACCCAAATATCACAGATAATGTTGTACTGAAATCCCTTGACCTTAATGNAAAAAAAAAGAAACAAAAATCTTTCATCATCCTTCCAGTTAATCAATGCTGACTGATTAATGTTATCCTCCAGTTTAATCATCCAGGAAGAAAAATAGCATCATACTCTGCAATGACCTATACATTACTAATTCTTTTAGGCTGTATGTGTGAATTGGCAAGACTCATTTCCCCCCATATAATAATCACCTTGACAAGAACAGATGGTGGCTCTGTGCCTACAAGTTATATGGCAACTCTGATAAGAAGGGTTCAATTTAATGCTACTGAATTGTACCTCTGGTATGGTGATGAGAGTATGTCCCTTTAAGTCAAGAAACTATTTAGCAACTCACTGACTACAAGGGTTTTTTGGCACCCTTTCAGTACATCAACCTTCCTATCACATTGTTCATTGTACATGCAGTATTATTGAGCCAAAAATTCTATAAGAATGGCATTTTCAAGCTTGTGTCCTTAAGGAAGTAGGTATTGTTTGCTAGCTGTGGAAAACTGAATAGTTAATTTTATTTATGGGACCATTAATACACAGTTTGAGATCATATAAGACCACAAGTTTTAAAAGAACTTGTTTGGTTTATGGAAATTTTGGTGCAAATTTGGGAACATCTGATTCCCGAGGATAATTTTAACTCACCTAAAATCCCAATGACAAAACCAGTTTGAGGGAACTCCATATGGAATCCCTATGAAAACACCTTTTAAACGGGATTCTTTTTTACCTTAGTCATATAAAATTATGCTGTGTTTTTCTGTGGTTGTGTGTTTGTTCTTGAAATCTTTATTCTCTGGATAGCTATCAAAAATCAGAGATGGGAAAGAGAAAATGTGTTGCTGAGTATCAATATTTGGGACAATCAAATATTTGATATTTTCAGTTAGGCAACAAAATCAGTTGTTTATAACTTTTTATGGAATTTAGCAGCATCTATTGTTTTTTATTATAATTTATGATTTCTTTTTCTTAATTTTTTCTAATGAAGCAGATGTGAAATGTTAAAAAGCAGGCTAGGTGGATATCAGCCACCAGGTATACATTTGGTTATTAAATAAAATGCAAATGTGTGGATTTCTATGAGTATTTCTATACAAGGAGAAGAAATAGATATCTACCATTCCTTTGTTGCATTTATCTGTCTGACTGTCTGATGAGGCTGCTGTATGAAAAGTCCATTTCTGAATTTGTTATGTTGCTGCAATTGCAGAGTTAAAGATCAAGCAGAAATCTACTAATGTTCAAAATTAACAGACAATATTATTTACATTTCAAAACTTCTGTATGTTCAATTAATATCTTATTTTAGAAGATGAGTGTGATGGTTAAGGACTGAGTCTTTCAATATTAGTGTAAGACTGCTGCCCTAAACCATTAGCCTGCAATGCAGCAAATTGTTGACAGCTATAACAAAGCATCGCATCTTGCTGCCTTGTGAGCCCAGGATGCTGAAATGCTCTCTGCTGCTGTATAGTTGAGCAAATGATATTTCTATTTAATACTGTGACTCAAAACAAGCAAATCAGGTGGTCACCTGGAATTGTTTTCCTCAATTTTCATTCTTAAATAATACCTATGAAGTTTTCTTTCCTGACAAATATTTGAAGATCTTTTCATTTAATTGGAGTCTGTGATCCATAAATGTATGAAAAAGTAGGTGATTTCTTTGCCATGTAGGTGGTCTTTTGTCACAGGGTAGCAAATACTGCTAGATGACATGTTTCTGCATCTTTACCTCATTTCCAGTCAGTGACTGTATAAATGAAATGCAATAGTTGCTGTATATCTACTGATTTTCATCTCTAAATTAATGTAATCTGCAGTGCAGCAGTCATTCTATGAATACAAGGCTATAAATTTAATAGAATGGTTTTCCAACAGAAGGCTGGTTTGTTTGAGTCTTCCGTGTTTATAGGTACATAAATTGAATCTTAGTCTTATGTGGAAGCATCACTGCTTTAAAAGCTATAACCAGTGCAGATTAGAATACTGATTCACTCCCACATAGCTAGTTTTCATGTCAGGTGGCTGCATATGTGCAGTGGTCTGCAAAACTATTCAAACTATATCACGGTAATACCTTTAGAAATAGGACACCTCAGGAGAGGTAATTTTCCACAACATTCAATGGCAAGAGTTGCTAAAAGCTATAAACTAGGCTATAAAGACTGTTGATCTGAAGTAATAGAGCACCAACATTTTATTTAGCTTATTTTTATATTGGTCTGGGCTTACTTTTTTATTGCCCCACTGTTGTAAACAGTGACCTCACCTTTATTTTCACTAATAAACCTTGTTGTTCATTTCAAGAAAACAGAACTGGCTAATACTTTTTAAGTATTTATAAGTAAAGATTCATACTGTAGTCTTTTCTCAGAGAACAATAGAATTAATCAAGAGCAGAAAATGAAGATTTGGTTTTGATGAAAAAAATGCTAATATGAAACACTTCAAGCTGCAGTTTCAAGTACACTGTCAGCTAGCACTGCTGCCTCAAGCAGCAGTCCTGACCTCCTTCTCTACCTGACAGCTTATTCTCACCCTGCTTTGCTTTCTCCCTTGGGCTAACAGAAATGTTTGTGCTGCTGCTCATTGAACTAGATCAGGGAACCAATCAGAGGTAAAACTGCTTTTTTTTTTTTTTTTTTTTTCAGAAANNNNTTTTTTTTTCAGATTAATTTTAACTTAGTTCAGATTCTCAATTTGGTTCATGACAGGATTGCATGAGCAGGAAAAGGCTGCTGGCCTGTGAGAAAAGAAGGGTAAAATGCCAATTCATGCAGTATAAGTACTGTCTTAAACTGCCGTTCCAGACTTGTCAGAAATTTGCTTCACTCTTGCTGTACACGTGCACAGAAATTTAAAACCTTCCATTCGAGCTTAACTTCCTGATTTAACTTTTGATTAGTTAAGGATTTTTTTCCCCCAGAGCAACCAGTGAACCTCCCCAGCTACCCCCACCATCTTTACTCAAAAAGTGTATGCACAAACTGCATTATTCACAGTGAACCTATAGGTGTTCAGTCTTATGACATCAGCAAGTTCCTCTCAGACCCTGCAGGAACTCCATTTTAAATTTTTTTTTTTTCCCCTTAGGTCTTGTTTCAGCTAAAGAACCCGTCAGCTCTGATGGAAGTTGCCTTATAGCTCTATGCCTGAAAATATTCTTTGCAGTAAAAATGAGAGCTACAGCTTGGATTTGAACCCATGTCTTCGCAGAAATCACTAACATTGTCTGGCAGAAAAGCCTAGGAAGCAGTTAAAGCTGAGATATTATTAGTTGTTGAGAGAGTTAAGCATCTTAAAGTTCTTTCAAATACTGTCTCTGTTTTATGTGACAAGCTTTTGGTAGCAGGAGGCTTTAGAGGTGGCCTCTGTAAAAAGAAATTAGTGACTGTCTCTATTTCAGACACAGTCAGTTTTAGCTGGCTCCAATGTGGGTCCATTGCTGGCCAAAGCTGAGCCCCATCAGCTGTGCCTTTGCAATAACATATTTAGGACAGGGTAAAAAGTGTGTGCAGCAGTTGTGAGAGACAAATGTGAGAGAAACAACTCTACAGACACCAAGGTCAGTGAGGATGGTTGCAGAGCAGAGAATCCCATGCAGCCTGCAGAGGAGATCATGGCTACGCAAACTGTTCCCTGGCAACACATGAAGGACCACACTGCAGCCAGCAGAGGACTTCAGCTGGAGCAGGTACATATGCCTGAAGGAAGCTGGAGGACATTGAGAGGAACTCATACAGCAGGAGGTTTTCTGGGGAGTGGTGGTCCCGGGGGAACCCATGCTAGACTAGTCTGTTTCTGAAGGACTGTAGCCCATGGAAAGGACCCATGATGTGGGACGAAGTGTAAAGAGAAAGGAGTGTCAGGGATGAAGTATTCTGAAAATACCATAACACCCATTCTCATCCCTTTTGTGCTATCTGGGGTTGGGAGTTGTGCATAAAGAAGTGAATTGAACTTTGGAAGAATTTGAGGTGCAGAGGAGGAAAATGTTTTTAGTTACATCTTTGTTTCTCACTGTACTAGTCTACCTCTTATTGGCAATAAATTAAATTAATCTTTCTAAAGTTGTCTGTTTTGCCCATGATGTGAACTGTCTTTCATACCTTTACCTTGATCCATGGCTTGTTCATCTTATTTTGTCCCTGTGCCCTATGTAGGAAAGGGAGCAAGAGAGTAATTTGCTAGGCAACCAGCAACCAGCAGAAGTTAACACCCCACACGTAGCAATAGTAACAGGCAGAAGTATATTTGCAGCATTTTGGTGAATTGGTCTTGTAGTATTTAGTATATTCTGTTCTAAATATATATATATATAGTATAGTACTGTTCATTCTACAAAAATTATCTGGATTAGAGCTGAAGATAAAATATTCTTCTGCTTCTGTTAAGGTATTATTTGTACATTAATGATTAAACTATCCATTAATTTTTTTATTTAAGAATTGATTTTCAAACTGCTTTTTTCCAAGGTGTTTGTAAATGATCTTGAGTAGGTAACTTCCATATGCCATTTTTTCTTGAAGAGTGCATGTTATGTGGTATAAAATTCGTAAGCAGAACTACCTTTGTAAGCGTTCAGCTAAACATTCCAATTCTTGAAACGAGTTTGAAAAACCCAACAACCAACAAGCAAACACAGAACCAAACCCCCAAAACAACAACAAAAACAATGTAGGAATTTGCTTTAATATTCAGTTCAATGTGTTGAATTTAAGGGTGTCTCAAATACCTTTCCTTTGAAATTCAGATTCAAACAGTTAATATTTAAAATGTTCTCTCTGATCTATCCCTATGTTTGGTCTAATTTAAGTAGTAAAATTGAGGGAGGAGGTCCTAACAAATTAATACAACAGGGATTAATATCGGGCAGATATTGTGAGCATTACGTCTTCTTAACCTGGAAAAGAATGCATTAGTATCCTTTCCTTAGAACAAACACTTTTATAAGAGCAATCCAACTACTTCATAGTGGTATTTCACCTTGAATTTGATAAAGTCAATATTATTTTAATTTCTTTGAAATTTGTAGTTCAATTAAAACATGTTTCATGAGCATATGGATGCAAACTTAGCAATGGAAAGATTGAAATGAACAAAATATTTAAGACTTTTGGAATGTTTCTGTTTTATAGTCCTGGATTTTACATCCTCAAAGGCTAGTGACAAGACTACCCTGGAGATTTTTGTGTATTTTCAAGAGCTAGAATACAATTTTGTTGTGGTTCATTGTTCATTTTAGAAAAAAATCATATCTCTACATGTTTGGGTTAAAACCTTTTCCTGGTATCTCCTTGAGGCAAAACATTGATAAACCAGTAATTCAAAGCCATCGACCTTGGCTTGCCTGAGTGGAACCTTCAGCTAGGAATATGTGGGAAATGAGGTGATTATTTTTTTTCCTGTTTGTTTTGTATCAATGTACAATTAAATATTTGATAACAGCCATATGAAACTGTTAAATCTTGCAGGTTGAGCAGTAACTGCGTGCCTTAGAAATGACAATTAAAATTTACATCCCTTGTGAAGAGATTGTGAGGAGTTTTTGCAGTGTGCCCATGAGTTGTTTTTAATATACATCAAACTGGCTTCACAGATGGGTCCTTTTTAATTTTTGAAAATTTGGTTTTACTACTAAGCCAACTTTTGTCAATAAATGAATGAGCATTGTAAAAACCACATCCCCACCACCACCCCCTCTATGCATTCAATTAAAAAACTACTTACGTGCGTTGGAGTGTATTCTTAACTACCAAAAAGCATAACTTTAACAATGTGATTAGTGATATTGCTAATCAGCTTAACAAGTAAGAAAAAGATGTTATTGAGTTCTCAGACACTAATAAACTTACATGTTCTGCCTTATTTTTCCATGTTAGTTGATATGCATTTCTTTTGCTAAGAGAGTTTAATTTATATTATATTTTATATCTAGAATATATTTTGCATATTATTCATATTACATGACACTTAATAAATCTTATTGATCCAAATTTCTTATTTGTGAATATTGATAAAAGTATCACAATAAAATTTAAATAAAATTTCAAATTGTGTGTATCGGGAATGGAATGCAGTTAGCTTGTAAAAGGTCATTAAAGAAGCTACAATGATTTCTGTAGGATTCATGAAACCTGAGCTGCAGCAAAACAGTGGCATTAAAGATTTATCCAAGGGAAAGATATTAAGACTGTTCTGTCTTAGTCAGTTTTAATGTTTTTTCATTATGAACTTTAATGGGATAGTTCAACTTAAATAGCCATTTGTTTTCAACAGTTCTTCTTTGTTCAGATTTAAGGAATCGCTTCTGCTTTGTAATATCAGACACATGTTCAGAAGTCACTGCTGTCCATCAGAATAACAAAGAAAATCTGACTTATTTGTATAAATAGTGAGAAAAGCCAGACACATGAATATTTCAATACCTGAATTGACTTCTCTTTGTCATATCAGTTTTTTGGATTCCCATCCTTACACCCTGAAGCTACTGCCCTTATAAATCAGAAGTGAGGTAAGTATAAGTTAGGTATTAGTATATAGTGTATATATATATAGTATAAGTATAAGAACATTCTTATCAGAGTCAATATGAGAAAGATCATGCAATTGATATTGAGTCTAATATTAACTTTATAAATGTGGGAGTTAAGAAAGTGAGTGCAAATCAGATGGGTGTTTGGCAACTGGCAGTTATGTGATCACAGTACGTTTGTTATGAGGAACTACAGTTTAATACTGTTTTCTGAGGGGAGCAGACCACAGGACATTCTCAAAAGAATTCCTAGAGGATGACTGCAGTATGATATAAATAAGGCACCTTTCTGAAACCTCAAGTAAGATTAAAATTCAGATTAATTAAGAACCCTGATTGTAAATGCTGTTATTTAGCGTTCCCCTGTGTGTTTTTATTTTCAGTCTTTAAAATGGCTATTTTGAAGAAGACATATGCTGACCCATTGTGAATCTGTCTTTTCAATAAATGGAATGTGTCACTTCTTCTCTTTGAGTTTCCATTCTTCTTTTGTAGTCTTCGAGTTTGCCCAAGTCTATTTATGTTGAAAGAGTATGAGAATTCTTCCCAGTTTCCTTAGAGTGTTTTCCTCGTATAAATTGATATTAACATGGTGGATTTATGAGATTATTTCAGAATATCCTCTAAAGTTTGAGTAGGTCTTCAGATAGATATTCATTTGTATTATCATAGCTGACTGGAAAAAAAATGGTTTCTGAACTCTGGAATTTTTATATTAATTGCATCTCTGAGTCAATATAGATGAGACATTATTAGGAGGTTTTCACCACTTGAAAGGTTGTTATGAGTTATATGGTTATATCAGTGGAAAACTAGAGACTGAGAAGGACAGCACTAATTAAATAGCTTCTTGCTTCAATTGTTTCAATATCTATTGACTGTGCAGAAACCAAGATGTGGACTAACAGAAGACAACCCTGTTACACAGGCTCTTGGGGCCATACGTGTTCACAACAAATATTATTTAAGCAGGCATAAAAGTATGACATCATTTCAGAAACATTAAATATTTTGTAAATATACACTATTAGACGAATAAACTCATGAGACCCGTATAATCTCTTTTCTATTAGTTAATATAGGAATATAACTGTAAGGCTTGTCTAGGCTTGTTAAGTTTTGTAAGTATAATATTTCAGCCAGTAGTTAAGGCAGAAGTTAAGGCTGATCAAATATAAAGGGGACATAAATGTTTTTGATTTTTTTTTATCTATAATAAA
>VXAU01001946.1:63589-80888 GCA_013399695.1 Formicarius rufipectus | reverse complement strand
GGTCCCAGTCACTGTAACCAGGACATGATGCTTCAGGGCAAGCAGTGATGTGCTCAACAGGAAACTGGATTTCTTGGTTCTATATTAGAAATAAACCAAATAAAATGAGGAAAAATGTACTGAGTTTTTTAGCTTTCTTGGTTCCTGAAGGCCTCCTAGCAATTTGCAATTATTTAACACTTTCTGGTTCTAATGTTCTAGTCTTTCTTGAAGTCATGGGGTTTCCTGAAGTGTTTGATGTAGACTTCCAGCACTTCATACTCAAAATTTGGAGTCTATAGAACCGGTGTGACTTAGCACCTACATAAATGTATATTCTCTGTACAGCTTTTTCAGCTTGGGGTGGAGAGTGAAGAAACTAAAGCCTATGAATGTTTCCCTCAGAATTTTTGTCCCTTTTTTTAAAGAATAAGTAGGGAAAAAACAAAACAAACAAACAAACCAAAACCAAAACAAAAAAACCAAAAACCAAAACAAACAAAAACAAAACAAAACAAAACAACAAACAAACAAAAACAAACAAACAACACAAACAAAAACCAAACCAAACCAAAAACAAAAACAAAAACAACCCACAAAACCAAAAAACCTGAAAGAGGCTTGTGCTGATCAAGATTTAAAGATTAAAAGCACAAACCATTTTGTTCTATACCTTTCAAAGACTCAGTTACAAGAGTCACTGTAAGATTTATTTTTTTTAACTAAAACTATGGAGTTCCAGCACATTTACAGGGAAAGAGAATGTGGTAGGAATATCTTGGATATGCAGGTTATGGAACATCATCTACAGGGTGGAAACTCAAGCGTGCAAAGCAGATTTTCAGCTGTTTTGAACTGTTGTTGTGCCAGTGAAATAAGTAAAGTTTTGACAGTATTAGCTGAGTTTGAGCTCCTGTTTTCAGGGATAAAATTTGGGAATGCCCAATAGCAGCAGCGAGGAAGATGATGGAATGTCTTTACAACACCTTGTTGTCAAGTTTATCTGGGCTTGGAAATTGATGTTTTTTATTTTTGAATTGTGGTAGCACCCCAAAAACCCACAGCCAGCAGGGCAAGGGAGGGGATCCTGCCCCTCTGCCCCCCTGCCCAGGTGAGACCCCACCTGCAGAGCTGCCCCAGCCCTGGGGAACAGCACAGCAAGGACATGGAGCTGCTGGAGAGAGGCCAGAGGAGGCACCAGGATGGGCAGAGGATGGAGCAGCTCTGCTGGGAGGAAAGGCTGGCAGAGCTGGGATTGTCCAGCCTGGAGAAGAGAAGCTTTGGGGGGACCTCACTGTGGCCTTGCAAGACCTGAGGGAGCTACAAGGAAGATGGAGAGAGACTATTTCCAAGGGATGGAGGGACAGGACAAGGGGAATGGTTTTAAACCAACAAAGTTAGATGGGATATTGGGAAGGAATTTCTGTCTGGGAGGGTGGGCAGGCCCTGGCACAGGGTGGGCAGAGCAGCTGTGGCTGCTCCATCCCTGGATGTGTCCCAGGCCAGGTTGGATGGGGCTTGGAGCCACCTGGGCTGGTGGGAGGTGTCCCTGCCCATGGCAGGGGTGGCACGGGATGGGCTTTAAGGCCCCTCCCAACCCAACCCATTCCATAATTCCACGATGAACCCAAACAGGTGCTTTTATGTTTGCTCCCCATATCTGTAGTTTCTCAAAGAGACACCCTTGGCCTCCAGGAGTCTGCAATCTAAATATGAGACAGAACACAAGGAAGACACAGAGGCAAGTGAGGCACAGTCATTTCCCCCCTTTTTTCCAGTAGATCAACACCCACAGTCAAGGTGCAAGCTGGTCTTGGGGCTGCTGGGACCCCCACGTGTCATCCTTTGGGACACAGAAATGCTTCAGGAGTTGTGCTTTACATCACTCCTCTCGTTAAAACGGTGTTATCCGGGGACACGAGGGAAAAGAGGGTCAAAACCATTTCCCTCAAGGATGGGTTTGTTTCGCTTTATTACTGCAGTGCTCAATCATTCTGCAGTGAGCAGGTACTGCTGAGGTCCTGCAGTGGCAGAATTATGTTTGAAACGCTGCAAAATGAGAAAGATGTATTTGGTGCTGAGATACAAATGGAAGAGAAATACCTCTAACTCCCAGTCCTCCAAAGAAGGTGGGATAATTTGACTAACTAGAGGGGCAGATCCCAAAGAAATGATTCCTGCTGGTGTTCCACTGGGGCTTTCTCTCCCCGAGGTGGGAGCAGTCTGACAACACCCTTGCCAAACCACTGATGCAACAACATGTATTTGCTCCTCAGAGACATTTGGGGTTTTGCTCCTTGTTGGCAAATGGAGAGAGAAATTCTTACACACACCCCTAAATAAATTGCAACCATCTGAATAATCTCTTGTGGAATTTCTGTGGCAGAGCAGAGCGGTGTCCGTGCTCGTTCTGAGAGTGGTGGGAATGGAGGAGCTGAGAAATATTCCAGCTCGAACTGTTGGTGTAAAAACAGCTCCTAATTCCTTAGGCCTTGGCTAATTATCCTGATGTGCAAGGCTTTATACACCTTCCAAAATGCACAAAGTCCTCACCAATGCACCTCTGGCTGGATTTGTTATTCATGTAAATCACAGGTGGCATGTTGAAAGGAGAAAAATCCCAACAAAATGAGCAACCCTAAATGATGGGCGAGCTTAGAACTGAGAAGAACGTGGATGAATGAACCAGGGTAGGGACTGTCCTGTGAGTCACTGATTTCTTCCTGAAAGGATGAAGTGTATCAGTAGGAGGGAAAGAGGCTGAACTGGGAGTGCAAGAAAGAAAGTGGGTTTTATAAAGTGTAAAGAGTGGCAGGTAACTGTATTTTGACACTGTGCTTTCTTCTAGTAGAAATTATCCTATTATGTTAGGAAAGTTCATCATTGCAACACCACTACTGTATTTATTATGAGCAGCAGACTAAGCAACGTGTCAAACAGAGATTTTGATAATTTTCAGAAGTTTTGGCTTGTTTTTAAATCATTAAAAAAAAGGGAAAGTGCTGCTGTCCTGAAAATATCCAAGATTGGCTAATGGTAAAAAATAGAATAAATGGTAAAGTTACTGCATTCATCAGTCAACCACCCCAAAACATTTGCAACCCATTATATATTTCCAAACTTGGCTGGGAGTCATGAGGTCCCTTGTAAGCAACTTCTTGTGTTGTGCCAAATGTAGGAAAACTAGAAGGTACTTCTGAAACATGTGCTGAGAAAAATCCTGTCGCTGCTGCTGTAGCAGCAATAGCAGTAATAATTACATTTATAATAGGACAGAAGTGCAGGAAGTAGTTCCGATTAGCAATAAGAAGACTGCAAAGTTATAAAAACTAAAACCATCATAAAAATGTCTCGTGTATGCACCATTTCCTATTTTATTGTCTACGAGTTGCTGTTAAACTGTGCTCAGGTTGTGTCTCTTCCTGCTCTTGCTGGAATATTTATCATGAGAATGAGGTGCCAGAACTTTGTCCTGGGAGAGGGAATTGTCAGTTGGAGTTTATTGCAGGACTCTCCACAAATGGTGGTCTTCAAGTTAATCATATTTTTCTCTTCCTCCTCTTTCCTTTCTGTGACTCATGTCTGGTGCGTCCTGGCTGCGGAGGAAAGTCTGTTCCCCCCTCCACACTGCACATCCCTCATCCCTTTCCCTCTCTGTTACCCCCCTTTTCCCCTTCCTTCTCCTCGTTGTTGCCCTTCCAGGGATGTCAGGCTCCCATCTAGACTTTGTTCCATAAAGGCTTTGTCCTTCCCTCCCAAAGGACAACTGTGCCCCGTTGTGTTGTCCCCAGGGGTGGCAGCAGAAAGGTGGTCCTCGTGGGTGGCAACCCTGGGTGTGTCTCACCACAGCATTCCTCGGTCTCTGGCACCTGGGATCTGTCACTCTTTTCTGCCTGTTCTGCTGCAGCAGAGGAAATTTGACTTTACTTTTTAGGTGGCACCCTTCCTAGCCCATGCTGTTCCTAAATGTCCCTTTCTGGTCCAAGAGGGTAGGATGAGCTCGGGACATACTCCAGAATTACAGCTGTGAAGAATGTTTTTAGTAATATGCACCAGATCATCTGTGTATTGCAAATATGTGGGACCTGCATGTGTAGTTGTTTCTGAGTAATTATGACTCAACTTTTATTACCTGTGATGCAGACTTTCTTTTTTCCCCCCTCATTTGATTCTCTACATCAAATGCATTTTTTTTAAACTCAGGGCAAGACTTTGTTACTGTCTCCTTTGAACGGATGTCATTAGATTGGTATTCTGGCCCCGTGGTAACTTTCCTATCACCTTCTCTTTTGTCTGCTTCCCTCTGCTCAGGTCCTCCCACTACACGAAGGGCTCTCCAAACCTCTCCTGGCTCTCCATTACCTCTGGTTCCAATCAAATTCCCATCACAGCCTATGGAAGTACTCTGAGCAATATTGGAGCGCTTGGAGCGGAGCCGCAGTCGCGAGCGGCGCAGACATTAGTGTGCTCAGAACTATGTCAGATATTGGCTCGTGGGAGTCACAGCCTTGCAAGAACAGCCCAGACAAGAAGGGTTTTGCAGCTTCCAGCTCCTCAGGCTTTGGTGCTGGGATGGTCGGGCCACCTGCTTCGCTGTGGAGTTTGGGAAGGGTGTGTTTGACATTCCCCCGTGCCGGGCAGCTGGTTCTGCTGGAAGCGTCACCGCCCTGTGGCCATTCCTTCATTCCGCTCTCCCTTTGGAGGAGCAGGGAAAGCAGTGATTTACAGACCAGGAATGCCCTGCTTTCCCACCGTGTAGCTTCTCCCACTGATCCTCTGTAAGCTCAGCTTGGAGAAAAGGAGGCTCAGGGGGGTCCTTGTGGCTCTGCAAGTCCTTGCCAGGAGGGGGGAGCCGGGGGGGGAGTCGGGCTGTGCTCCAGGAACAGGGACAGGAGCAGAGGGAACGGGCTCAGGGGGGACAGGGCAGGGCCAGGGGGGACAGCAGGAGGAATTCCTGCCTGGAAAGGGTGGGCAAGCCCTGGCAGGGGCTGCCCAGGGAGGTTTGGAGTGCCCAGCCCTGGAGGTGCCCAAGGCAGGAGTGGCCGTGGCACTCAGAGCTCTGGGCTGGGGCACAAGGTGGGCATTGGGCACGGGGTGGGCTCTGTGATCTTGGAAGCCTTTTCCAGCCTCACTGATTCCATTTTTAGGCTAAGCCACAGTCCTGGCCTCGAGGGAGGGAACCTGAAGGGAAAAGCAATGGGTGGCACCAAGTCCAGGCAGAGCTCACGTGCCCATGGCACCTGAATGGAACATGTGCCCCTTCTTGCTCGGTCTGTGCCAACTGTTGGCTCACTCAGTTCATTAACCCTTAACAAGCAAAAAATTAACAAACCCAAGTGCTGCACCGGGCCATCATCTACATGAAAATGAAATCATGTAGACAGAAATAGTCTGGAAGGTAATGAAGAGGAAGCTGTTCCTGAGGAAACCTTTGCTCCTGCTCTCTTCTGTCAAGGATTTCTTCAAGTCCCTTCGTGCTGCCTTCTGCAGTATTCATTAAAACTAAATGTAAACTGAATCAGTGGTCAAACTTACAGGAACATCACAAGGCACATTTAAAATGAGGAGAATGGATTGACCTCTGTTACTTTTTGAAAAAAGAATTACAAAGTGGAAACCTTTCCAGTTTCTAAAATCCACTCAGAATGAATTTAATTCCTGGGTCATGACAACTAGAAACTAATCTCAGGTATCTTCTGTCGAGTTTCTAAGAGGGTCTGGTTTAGACAGTACGTAATATGTGCTGTCACCTCTGCTGAACAGCTCCCTAGTCTTGGTTGCCGTGTCTTTTAAGGCAAGTTCAGCAGCAAAAATGCAATTTAATGGACATACCTATTGATTGGAACAAAGAGCCCCAGAAACAGAGGCTTCCAGCTCCTTCCTGTGTATTCCTGGATTTCCTTCTTCCACTGCATCTTAGAGGTGCTGAAGCTGAGGCACGGGATGTGGAACATAAGGCTATCATTCTTCCTATAACATGATCACAAAAGTCGTCTTGTATTAGCAGCATTCCAGCTTTCCTTACAGAGTGCTTAAGTGAATTAGGGAGTTTTATTCTCATGTGAGATTCTATCATTGTTTAACTCTGTAATTTACTATGAAATCCTCATTGCTTTGTCACAGGGGGTTTACGATCCTTTTCCTTAATGGCAGGAGTCGCCTTTGCACCAAGGAAGTTTAGGGTTGGGGGGGGGAGCTTTTTGTTTTATTTAATCATGGTCTTAAGAGATTTGAAACTTGGGGGATTAATAAAGCATCCCCCAAATCATAAAGCGAATCACAGCATACCAAATCATTTCTCCTTTGAGAGCAGTGCCAAACATTTTCCGTGGTGTTCCAGTGAAACTGGACACTTCCAGCCCAATGGCCAGTAAAGTCAGCAAAGGGAAAAAAAGAAAAAGAAAGAAAAGACAGGGGCTGTGTGACCAAACTTTTATTTTCAGTGCATAGCTGGAATTTCAGCCTCTCTGCACAAGTCCTTGCCATTACTATTTATTAGATGTTTTATGTAGCAGATTTTATTGAATGATTTAGGTAGCCTCGACTTGATCCTTTCCAAATGTGTTCAGCGGTATTCTGCTACATGCAGAAGTGTTTTTATATTCTCACTTTCGTGTAACCAAAGCTCTGAAATCTAGATAAAGTTACCCTGCCTGCTGCATACATTGTTTTGCTTTTGGAGTGAAGTGGGAAAGCCCTGCATGGCGTGGCCTCTGCAGGCCTTGCCAGGAGATTTAGGATTATAAATCAGATTGGCCAGGCCAGAAGAAGAGGGGCACTGGAACCACCAAGCCCACTAAGAGCTATGAAGCTCCTGGGTGTGTAGAGGTTAGGATAAAAGGCAATGGAGAATATTAAGGATGCAGGGAGCTACATTTTGCAGAACACATCCTGAGGCTGTGATGCATGGGTGCAGAGTCCTGGGTTTTATCAGATGTGGTGCCTCATCTCCCAGGAGCTCACGGGATGAGGGACACGGGGAGCTGCTTCCCACCGAACCCAGGGAACGGCTCTGCTTCCCTGCCAAGAGTGGAAGGCAAAGGTTCTGCCTTGCATTCTCACACCCCCCCACACTGCAGCAGGATTTGTTCTGAAGGAGAGGGAGATGTTTTCTTCCCCTCAGTCACCTTTTATTGATAATTCTTCTGGAAAACACTTGTTGTGAGATGTGGAATCCCTCGTTGTAGCCGACCACGTTTTACACAGACACAGTTTTAGTGGCACAGGAAGAGGCTCCTGAGCCTGAGCTGTTGATGAGACACCCTGACTGCATCAAAAGCAAAAATGGGAGTTTATTCCTCTTCGTCTGAAGTTACATTTCTCTTCAGGAATGGCAGAAAAGGCACCAAATGTTTCCATTCTTGCATCTTTATGTTCCCCTGAGCAGGGATTTCAAGAGAACAAGAAAGAAGTGTCTTCACACACACTTATACATATTTCTAAAATTAATACACTCCATCAAAACTATCCAACAACACACAGCTATATCTAAGTATCAACCAAGATGTATTTTGTATTCTTTGTGAATCCACACAGTTCTTACCTATCTTAATTTCAACTTTATTAACAGAACCCTTCACTTGTGTCATCCCATGGAACATCAGCAGGTTCTCCTCTCAGGTCACTTACTGGCCAAGCTCATCCTGCAGATCCATCGTTGTCACTGAGCCCTCTGTGTTGGGAACTGCTCCCGATCCCTCAATCTGAGACCCTGCACAGGTTCCAACACCTCATGGCAACCTGGGCCTGTTTTGAGAGTCACCAGTGCCCCATCAGAGGATATTTCAAAACAAAATAAAAAGCTTGAGAACATAAGAAGGTCACTAAATGTGTTTTTAGGTGTTATGAACCCCTTCCCTGGTGGTGACTCCCAAATCGTAACAGAGAGAGAGGCAAATTTTAATCCATATTTAGTTGTTTTGTTTTGAATTATTTTCTTGTCATTCACACATGAAAACTGGTTAACTTTCTATACACTCAGTGCTTGTACACTCACCTGCACATAGTCTGGAGGTCACTTTGAAACGGCAGGGCACTATTTACTCAGTATTTACTCAGTTACATTTCTCTGAAAAGGTAATACCCCTTTTTCTTCCTACCCAGTGTGCCTCAATTTTTAATTTTAACCAGGGCATCACTCTAATTTTCAGCAGAATTGATTCAATTGCCCAGAGAAGTTGAAGACTTCCCATCCCTAGAAGTGTCCAAGGCCAGGTTGGACAGGACTTGGAGCACCCTGGACTGGTAGAAGGTGTCCCTGTCCATGGCAGGGGGTGGCACTGGATGGGTTTTGAGGTCCCTTCCAACCCAAATCATTATCTGATTCTCTGACCCTTATCACATTATGCTCCTGCAGCAATTCCAGGTGGAATAAAGAATAATATTAAATTCCAAAGGATTTTATTAATAAACCCAGTTCTGGTAGGAATGAGCAGCAATCTGAAATAAGTTTTACTTTCACTATTTAGTTACTCTTTAGCAACAACACCTGATGAACAAAGAAAAAATTCCACTAGATTCTAAAACTATATCAACACTAAACAAAAGAAATTCGAAAATGACCTCCAAAGGCTTTGGATTTTGAAGGTGTAAATAGTCACCACTGGGATTTAAAGGTGACTTGAGGAAGATCTCAAAATTCAGTCTGTAATTCAAAAGCCTTTCCAAGCATTTGGAACACTGAGAAACCTTTGGTGGGATGAAAATGGCCTTCAATAGAAATTTTCACCATCTATGTCTGTGCAGTTCCCTTCTCCCTCAACTCCCTAGAAATGTCTCCTATCAGCATATTTCCAAAATTCCTTTAAATTATTTGTGCTTGATAAGATCTTGCATTTGCATTTAGTTCAGTTACCTGACTTCTGGGGGAAAATACTCTCTAATTTTAGCAGTTTTGGAGCTCTGCCTTGAGGGATACAAGGGGTGAGGGCCAGGGCTCTCCCAAACATCCCCTTCTCAGCTGAACTGCAAACCTTGCCAAGTGTTTGCAGCGGTTCTTGTCTTGCACTAAATCCACACATCATCCACTTTTACAGTTTTGTTATGTTTCACTAAATTGCATCTTTTCGTGGTTTTCTGTGTTTTTTGAACCTTTCCAGACCAGGCATGGAAAGCTGAGGGTTTAATGTGGATATGGCAGAGGGATGTTTCTGGGAAAAGCTTCTTCTCCAGGGCCAGGGCTGCACCCTCATGTGCAGTGTATTTTCTTTGAGACCTCGAATGCCAGGTCAGCTTATTTCTCCTCCTATTCTGTTTTATTTGGTGATGGAAGGGCTGAAAGTGAGAGAGAAAGAGCAGTTTAGAGGCTTCATTATTGCTGTTATTGTAATGAAGTGTTTAAATGAAGTGCTGGCCCTTTTAAGGCACCATTTTCAGCCACATAAATTCAAATGATCCTTGTGCTGGGTATAGCCATTACAAAGAGCACTCTCAAATGATCATTTAAAATAAATGTGTAATCTTTTAATCACTCTGAAGTTTATACATAAGAGTGATTACTTTGGCATGAGTCCAAGTCGTCCCTATCAAGGCGTGTTATTAATGTCCTAATTGGAGTGGCTGGAACACTCCCATGGATTGGTAGGACTCCACAGGCTAAGCCTTGGAGAAGTTTAGGCTCTCTGCCATGGAATTCTTTCCCAGTCTGGAATAAGACATTGCAACACACAAAGGAGAAGATAGGATTTCTCAGAAGCAAGGCAGTAGCCCAAACTCTTCTCTTCATGCCAGTAGCAAACTTAATTTCAACTTAACAGAGGCAGAGAAGGAGCAATTCGGAGACAACCTGATGATCCTTCCTGTCAGATTTGCCCACAGGTCTTCTCATCTGTTGCAACTAGTGATTTCTGTGGCCTCTGGAAACTACTAAGAGCCAAGACTCTTTCTTCAGACTCCCTAAAATGTCCTTACAGAGCCAGGACTCTTTCAGACTCCCTGGAAATGTCCTTACCGAGTGCTGTGTACAATGCACTCAGGGATGCTCTGCTCCCCACCTCCATAAAACACAAGTGCCACCAGTCCAACCCCACGTTTTTGTGGTCCCACTCCTTCATCTGACCAGTTTGATAACATTTCTTCCACTGAAACTGCAATTTCATTTTCAAGGCCATTTCCTGTAGCCACCAAGCACTTTTTGCACAGACACAGTTTTGGTGTCTCAGGAAGAGGCTCCTGAGCCTGAGCTGTTAATGAGACACCCTGACTGCATCAAAAACAGAAAGGAGAGTTTATTCCTCTTTGTCTGAAGTTCCATTCTACTCAGGAATGGCAGAAAAAGCTTCTTCTCCTTCTCAGTGTTTCCATTCTTGCATCTTTATGTTCCCCTGAGCAGGGATTTCTAGAGTACAAGAAGGAACTCTCTTCACACATACTTATTTCTAAAATTAATCCACTCCATCAAAACTATCCAACAACAGTAGTTATAGCTAAATATCAATTAAGATATAGCTTACAAAATTGGTGAATTCACACAGCTCTTATCTATCTTAATTTCAACTTTATTAATAGAACCCTTCCCAAGTATCATTCCATGGAACATCAGCAGGTTCTCCTCTCAGGTCACTGTTGGCCAAGCTCATCCTGCAGATCCATCATTGTCACGGAGTCCTCTGTGTTGGGAACTGCTCCTGACCCCTCAGTCTGAGACCCTGCAACGTGTGTGTTTTAGTAATTCCCATTTTAGACTCACCTTCCCACGTGGCCTCTCATTATCAACAACAGCATTTTTATCAGAAGACAAGGTGAGATATTAAAAGTTCATCTCAGTCTCCAGTGCATGATCTTTAGTGCTTGACTTATTCCCACTGGCTGTGTTTGTTGTTTTCATTTATGGAGATTCTGGAGGAATCTTTTGCTCCTTCTTTGGGGGTTTTTCCTTCAAAAAAATTTACCTCAGTTTAACTCTTGGAAATTTTCTCTTTATGCTTACACTTTCCTACTAAAAACACAGCTCCCAACATTTTTTTCTTCCCCTTCACTCTCCATGTTTGCATCCCTTGCCATCTACTCTATTTTGTAAAGCAATTTATTTATTTATCCATTTGGTGTGAAGATCTTTGTGGAATTTCCCCCTTTCTCCAGGATAGCCTTGGGCCACTTTTTTGTGCCTTTACTTTAAAGAGCTTTAAAGCCTCCTCCATCCTGAAGATCCAAAGGTCTCCAGCTGAAGTGCCTTCACTGAATACTCTCAGATTAGTTGCTTTGAATTGTTGATCTTTTAAGCAGCCCAGATCTCCAGGATTTTCCTGAGGGTTTCTCTCCTGCGTTTCAGCTTTCCCTCCTTTATGGAACAAGAAGCACAGGGAGTTGTTGCCATATCTCAGTGTCTCCCCATCCAATGCCAGAACCCCATGTGTTCATCTTCTTTATTTTTTCCTGGAATTCAACTGCAGGCATCTTGTCCTTGTTCCCAGCATGGTGCTTGAAGCCCTAATTCTGCAGGAATTGAGTATTTTCTGCTGGATTTCTGGGAGTGCTCATCTCACCTCAGCATGCCCAGGATTAGATTGGTAGAGAGCACTTTCCAGTCTTCTGTTTTTAGCTTTAATATAACAGAGTTTATGCATTTAAATATATATATATCAGGTTTTAACCTGACAAGCACTGCAGGAAAACCCCCCAAAGATGCCAATACTGGTGCACTACAAATAAAGATGTTTCACAGCTCCCAGGTATCCCTTAGGAATGACAGGAGACATGTGCAAGTTCTATGTATTGCACAATATGTGATTTTAATGACTCTTTCAGAGCCAGTTCATGTGCCAGGGGAGGAGGGAAGGCTTGAATTGCCTTTTATTTCATTTATTTATCAACAGATTTGTTTACATGTGCACACATCTCTAAGCAATGGATGTCTGTGTGTATAATATATATATCCATCATGCTAAAGCCCCAAAGAGGCACGTTTAGAGCACCAACCCCTTTCCATACACAGGGGAAAATCTGGAATTTGGCAACAAACCCCTGTCTTAACAAAATGGTTTCATTTTAGTGACAGACCAAGCTTAAAACCGACCCAACCTAGGGCAAAGCTTGGCTCTGAAGTGCACAGCCTGAGGCAAATTGATACATTCATTCCCAGACTCCTCTGACACTGATTACTGCTCTGTCCTAACAGTGTTTGCAGGAGGGCTTATCTATTCTCCTCTTCTATAAGAGACACTGTTCAAAGAGCTTGAGACACAGCTGCCTCTTTACAGGCTTTGCCCCCTTCTGAAAAGCAGGGGGGTCACGTGGCTGGGGGCTGGATGCCACAGCAATAGAAAACCTAAATTAATCTTCCTGGAAAGTGGGGAGGCTTGTTTGGATCCATCAGAAAAGGAAAGCACTTGTAGGTGAAATCTTCTTAAGACCAAAGCGAAAGCTTGGAGGGAGCGCTGTGAAAACGCGGGGCTGGGAGGCTTCCTGGGCACCTCAGACAAAGGGAATTGGCTCTGGGGATCAAGGGCTTCTGGGGGAAAGTTCTCACCATGAGAGGCAGAGGAGTGCTGGAAGTCTGAGCCAGCTGGGAGTTCCATGTCGAGCCCCTGGGCTGGTGGAAACTCTCCCGTTCACCACCTTTTCCTTCGGGGCAGGAGCTGTGACACCAGACATTTGTTTCATCCTCTCAGGGAGATGAGTGGTGGGCTTAAGGTGTACCCCGATCTCTGCAGGCAATATTTCAATGACTTCCAGCTTTTGAATTGTCATTTTGGTCAGCTGGGCTGGAAAATACCTCTCAGGGACACCTTTTCCAGTGTTTCTCTCCATCTTACTTCGCTTGCCAGCGTGGGAGGGCTGTGGCAGGAGAGAGGTGCTGGCTGACACATTTGGGATATGTTGCAGGGCACCACTGGGCTGGCAAGCACAGCAATTATCCAGCTCTCCCTGTCCAGTGCCACCTTCCATTCCAAGAAAATGAGCAGCAAGGACTGGAGTGGGATGACCAAAGTTGTGGGGGTGGGGGAGAAAAACCCAAGCAGTGAAAGGAGAAAGTGGGTCTTGCAAAAAGGAACAGCATCTTCATGGAAACACACGACCCAAAGGTGCCCTTCAGTGAAGACCAGCAGCTTTTGGCTTCCTTTTTAATGAACTTCCATGGGGATGAAAAAAAATACTCCTTTTCTTTGTGCAGGACTTGGGAGAGCACAGAGCTGTTCCCACACACTGCTGTTGTTTGCAGTCTCAGCTTCTCTGTTGCTCAAATCTCTGTAAGAGAAGAGAACTTTCTCTTCTTTCCAGAGCTCTGCTAACTGAGGGGTTTGGACCTGAAGAACTTTTAGGTGGTAAAAAGCAAAATCACCACAGATTTTTAGTGCAAAATACACCAGAAATTTCCTGTCAATGCAAGTCATATCCTTTTGATTTGCCATCACTTGTGTTTCCTCATCCTGTTGGAGAAAGAAACTTTGTTGAATGAGTGAGCACCGACTTCTGGCCCAGGCACTGGATGTAAAATCCATTGGTTTTTCCAAAGTGACCCACACTTGTCCTTCCTGTTCTTGGGAAATCAGGCTTAGGAAGGGTAATAACACATTGTAAAAGTTCATGTAGCTGTTTCTTCTTCTAAAATATTCATTCACTTCAACTTGGAGGTCTGGAGTGTCAGTGGGTGAAGAGGAGGTGATGGACCCATAACCCTGTGATAAATCTGCTACAAGGCTGTGGCTCATCCTGCTGTTTGAAAAAGTGTCTGGTTTTCATATCTGGAATTAAGGGTACGACAGACAAAAATGTCTGCATTTCTAATAAGTGAAGAAAGTCCTAAATATTCTCATTTTCCATCAAAACACTTTGTGCTCGTGGAAGAGCTGCTCCCAAAACATGGGGTTTCCATATGCAAAGCTCAACACCTAAGAGAGTGATGTTTGTTTGTTTTTTTTTTTTTTAATTTTATTTTCTTGCTGGTTTTCATTTCAACAACAGGGGACAGGTCTGTGGTGAGAAGGAAAACAGCAGCACTTCTGATATGAGTAGGGAGCACAGATTAGTGTGCAAGTTTCCCCGGGGCTTTCCGTGTTCCAGTTTTGCACCCCAAGAGTCCTCAGGCAGCAGAAATAGTGAGAATCTGTTTCTTCTTGAATCATGTGCAGGATGTGCCACCCAACTTGGCTTCTCAAAGCACCCAAGCTCTCGTGGCTCCACCAAGGGAAGTTGCTTTTGTGGAGGCTGAGCTCGTGTGTGGAATCACGAGATTAACTCAATGNCTCTGCCTTGGGGAGGCCACACCTCGAGTGTGTGTCCAGTTGTGGCCCCTCAGCTCAGGGAAGATCTCGAGGGGCTGGAGCAGGTGCAGAGAGGAGCAACGAGGCTGGGGAAGGGACTGGAGCACAAGAGCTGTGGGGAGAGGCTGAGGGAGCTGGGGGGGCTCAGTGTGGAGAGGAGAAGGCTCAGAGGTGACCTCCTCACTCTGCACAAGCCCCTGAAGGGAGGGTGTGCCCAGGTGGGGTTGGGCTCTGCTCCCAGGGAACAGCCCCAGGACAAGGGGGCAGGGCTGGAGCTCTGCCAGGGGACATTGAGGGGGGATTTTGGAAAGGAATTCTTTGCAGAGAGAGTGCCCAGGCACTGGAATGGCCTGTCCAGAGAGGGGGGGATTCACCTCCCTGGAGGGTTTGAAGCTGAGCTTGGCCGTGGCATCAGTGCCATGATCTGGGAAAGGGGCTGGAGTTGGATCAGGGGTTGGACTCGATGATCTCAGAGGGCTTTTCCAACCCAATCCATTCTGGGATTCTGGGATCATCAGTGGGCCACCTTTGCCTGCACAGCTGAAGACTCAGAGCAAACAAGGACTGCTTCCAAGTGTTCCTCAAGTCCTGTGGATGTGGCTGCAATCAAAGCAACTTCCCACCTCCACATATAATCCACCTCACCAACCTTAATGCAGCAAAATCTCCCCACGTCTTGGGAAACAAGACCACCCAGGACCACCACCTCTGAAGTCATTCACAGTGAAGGTGGTTTGAGTATTTAGTACAAGATCAGTGGTTCTGGCTTTTTTAATTATTTTATTTTCCCTTTTTTTTTTTTTTCTTGCATTTCTTCTTCTTCCCTCCCCCCCCTCCCTCGTTTCCCAGTTGTGGAAATAAAATCCAGTTTAACTTAAAACTGCAAACCCACCCAAATATTCTCCTTTTGCACAAGGCAAAAGAGGAAATTGCTTTAATGGCTCTGCACAGTTAGATTCACTGAGGGAATGAAAATGCTTATGAGCAGCAGTTTTATGTGGGCTTTGATTTGTTTTAAGTACCCGTTAATTTAAAATGTGCCATCTTCACTTGGTCCCTGCTCTTGGCAGAGGGTGCAGCATTTTTGACCAGGGTCCCTGCCAGTTGATGCCTTTTCTCACTGGACTCAAGAGAAATCTTTCTTATGGCTTGAAGGCAACTTGACTGAATATAAATTATCAGCCATGGGGGATTAGCTGTTGCATGACATGTAAGTAATGATCACAGGTAAGGAGTAAAAGAAATATTTTTGTAAGTAGATTCTCTTCTGGAAAGATTTAAAAAAACCAAAAAACAGCAAAAAACAACCAATTAAAATGAATGATTAATTCAAATACTCCTTCAAAACATCAAAGGGATTAATACTTTCTCCTGCACAGAAAGTCACTGAATAGGCAATTCTCAAATGCAGCATTTACTGCATGGAGGGCAGACAAAGTACCGAATTCAGTGGCAACCTCCTTAACTTTCATTTCCCACACAAGAGGAGAACCAGCCCGTGGGACTGCAGGAAGAAAAGATTAATAAATGGGAGAATGAAAGAAGAAAGGGAATAATTGTATTATTTTGACTGTGATGCATTCCTCAACTCCTTGGTCTCACTGCTGGTTCTCACAAGGAACACTCTTAAGAGGCTTTTGCCAACGTTCAATGCTCGGTTGGGATCTGCCCCTGCGGCCTCGTGGAGCTCAAGGAGTCCCAGGGAAACCCATCAGGAACCCCTCAAATCCATCCCTTAGAGGGGATGTTCTCTAAGGCTGCTCCTCCATACCCCTATTCTCCTTCTTGCTGCAAGCGTCCTTTAAAACCCACCACATCCTTGGCTTCCCCAAAGGCTGTGGGGACTGGGAAATTCTGTGCTGTTCCTATTGGTGTTTTCTGCTGGAAAAATCCTACTCTGCAGCTCCTGGGCCACGTGGAGAGGTCAATTCCTTCCTTAGCCTCACCTGGCCAAAGAAAACACTCATCAGGACAACTGATGGTCCTCGTGGGTCCCTTCCAAGTCAGGATATTCCAGGATTTCATGAGTAGAAGGCAAGTTCCCAGGATGTACTAAAGTCCACCTGGATTTTCTTCATTTTTTTTTTCCCCCAAAACCTGTCTTTAAATTAAAAATAGAAGGTATAAATGCTATTTAAAACCAGCTTAAAACTTAAAAATAGCTTTAAATGTTATTCTCATTCGTGAGTACACCTCTCTATCTTCTTCTACTGCAATTACTGCATTTTGATTTTGCTTTTTGCAGAGTTCACCTGCTCTTTCCTTTGGCTGAATATCCCTGGTGGAGCCCTTGGCAGCACAGAGATCTCCTGCCACTTCTGGCTTTCCTCCATCACCTCCCCTCTCCCATCCACGTGTTTTACCTCCCTCACCTGTTCCCAGCATTTTGGGGACACGAGTCCTTTGTCACAGCCACACACACAAGAGGCCTCTCACTCCCTGGAAATTGTGACCCACACAGGGGACATCCCTTTTCACAGGTTGATAATCCTCACACATCCCCCTGTGGGCCAGGGACGGCTCCTGCCTTCCAGGAAGAAGGACCCTCCAGACTCAGAGGTCCTAAAACCAGGGTGGCCAGGAGGAACTCCACGGGGACACAGTCCATCATGTTTGGCACTGGCATGTGCAACTCACCCCCCCAAATTTCCTTCAGGGGTCTGTACCGGGACCAGTGAGAATTAATGTCTTCAGTGTTGGCACAGGGGAAGGGATCGAGGGCACCCTCAGCACGTTTGCAGGGGACACCAAGCTGAGGGTGCAGTGACACTCCTGAAGGATGGAGACATCCAGAGGGACCTGGACAAGGTCAGAAGTGGCCCATGAGGATTTAATGAGGTTTAGCAAGGCCAAGTGCTGGTGCTGCACCTGAGTCAGGTGTTCCCAACCCAGGATGAGCACATGGAGCAGCCCTGGGATGGATCCAGGTTGGGGATGAGCACATGGAGCAACTCTGGGATGGATCCAAGTGGGGATGAGCATATGGAGCAGCTCTGGGACGGATCCAACTGGAGATGAGCACATGGAGCAGCTCTGGGATAGATCCAACTGGGGATGAACACATGGAGCAGCTCTGGGATGGATCCAACTGGGGATGAGCACATGGAGCAGCCCTGGGA
>VXAU01001946.1:46003-57287 GCA_013399695.1 Formicarius rufipectus | reverse complement strand
AAAAAAAAAAAAGGAACATATAATGCAAACATTGTGTGCCTGACATATTTTTATAACAGAGTACTAAGAAAATACTTGCTACCTGAAATATTTCTGTAAGTCACTGAAGCAAGCAAGCCAACATGTGGGTTACATTACATCCAGGGCTGATCTTAGTTTTGTAACACACACTAAACAGCAGTATGTAGGAGGCTCAGGTTTAATAAAACTGAAACTTTCGGTGGTGCATACGGCCAATAAAGATTTGAGCATGCTGGGCATGATCAGCATACTAATTGCTGCATTAATAAATCCTGAAGCCTGGGTTGTTTTGAAAGGCAAATAAAAATATTGTAGAAACCTGGAAGAGCATTTACTGAGAAAAGTTTGGCGTGTGTGTGCCCTGAGATGTGTGTGAATGTGGAATATCAGTGATAACACTGATCAGAGTGGGGGTTTCTCCCTCTGTTGTGTGCAACCAGCACTTCTCACCTCATGTCAAGTTGCTCTGCCCTGGTGTTCACTGACAGAACATCACCAAAGCCTGTCATGTTTGTGCAGTTATTACTAATATTGCAGTTTGTCTTTCACTGTCACTGCTGCATTGAATTAGTCATGGTGTGGCGAGGAAGGGATACCAAAGAATATGAGTTATCTCTTCCATTACAGCACGTCAGACCAACCACCACCACAGGCAAAAGGGAACGTGAAGGCCATAAAAAAGTGATCCCAGGATTGTGTTTCATGAGATGCAGTGTTTCCTGGGAGGGCAGGCAAACCCTGAGGCCTCTTCTTGGGTGGACACACGACCACAAGTGGGTCTGAACTGCTGTGAAATGCTTTGGGCCAGCACCCAGGGTCTTGTCCAGCTGTCAGCAAGAAGTTCTCTCCTCTCTTTTCTGCTCCCCAGTAGCTCCCCAGCTCTCCACCAAAGGGGGAAGCGCTGCCCACACCATGCAGAAAGGGGGCTGGCTCTCAACAGCAAGAGGTTTTTCCAGCTTAGGAAGGACAAGCTCGCAAAGGTGAAAAGAAAGAGTGGAAAATTAGCCCTGAGAGTTTGCAGAAGTGGAAAGCCCTCGGTGCGTTTCCAGCCCTGGGGATGGAAGAACGATGGCTTCGCATGCAAACCCCCAAATGTCAATAAGTGGTTTATTTTCCTGGGGAGCTCCCTCGGCTGGCAAAAAGCACACTCTGCTGTTCTTTACTCCTCAAATAAAAATTGTTTATTAAAAAGTTCGGAGGTTGTTTTTTCTTTTTTTTTTTTTTTAATGAAGGGTAAGATTAATGAGCCGTGCTCGGGCAGCAGTGACTCCTGCCAGCTTGTGCATTAGTCAGCTATTAACATACTTCTTGGCTAATTTGAAGGCATTTTTTTCGGAGTGCAGTGGAAATCACAAAAGACTCGTTGAACTCAACAGGGTCCTCGCTCCCAGTCAGCTTGCCTGATGGCTGTGCCTGTTCTAATGCATCTTGGCATTTTTCTCAGTGGCATCGCTGCATTTGGTGGACAAAATCAGCAAAGATCCAGAGGTGAAAAGGGCTTCCTTTTAGAGACACCTCATTTTTAGCACAACAGTCATCCTTAAGTCCCTCTCTCTCTCTCTCTCCTTTTCCTGCTACTCTTACGCAGACTTTCAGAACGGGGAAGTGGGACCTGGAGGCAGAGGAGATGAAATAAAAAGAGGGATTGCATCTTTTTCTCCATAAATTCTTGTCTGTCCAGTCTGGCACGGATAGGAAATGGGTGTTAGAGCTGTGAGTGCTGGGTCTTGAGCAGAGTGTTTCCAACGAGGAGATTATCCGAGCAGGGTACACGATCCTCCCGCTGGGAGAAAGTGATGAGCAAAACGTTATTTGCTATTGCTGTGTGCAAAGGGAGCCCCAGGCTGGAGGAGCTGTGGTTTCTACTGAAAATCAGGGATGAAATATGAATAAATTAAAAAAAAAATACATGTGGAGGCAGTTCTTTTGGCAGTGGCACCTCCAACTTCCACCAAGAGACTTTGGTGGAGCAAGAAACAAGGAAGTGGGATTATATTCAGGGACCTGGACCCAGATTTCAGATCCCAGGCACAGGTTTCCAGTCTGCAGCAGATTCTGGAGGAGTTATGGATCAAACTAATCCTTCTCAGCCTCAATTTTCCACTTGCAAAGTGGCAACACTTTGGTTTTTCCAGCATCTTTTGTCTACTTTGGTGGTTGTCCTTGAAAGAGAATGAACATCTTCTGCCCATTTCTACTGTGGCCAGCAGTGCTTGGTCTCAGCTAGTTCTGATGGCTGTTAATCTCACAAAATCATGGAATATCCTGAGCTGGGATGGGTCCACAAGGATCATCCAGGTCCCACTGCCTGGCCCTGGACTAGACAATCCTTGATTTCAGGCTGCACACACATGTCTTGGGCCCTGAGTCAACGACAGAGGTTCTTGGGGTTCTTCTCTCTGTCACTTTGCATATCAAAGTCCCTTTTTCCTGTGAATTGCCTCCTTTGGAAACTGCTGCTCTGTTTTGAAACACGCAGAGATTTATGGGCCTCCAACAAGGCAAACCTCAGACTCCCAAACATATGACCCAGAGGAAATCTGCACCTCCTCAAGGTCCTTTTGCCTCCTTGCTTCTGCCTGAATGTCCCACAAAATGCTCCTGAGGACACCACAGCAAAGGGTAAATGGGATTCACTGAAGGAACAGCAGAGCTGTTCCAATTCAACCTTCTAAGGGTCATGGTATCCTCCCCAAAAACCCTGCCTGGGAACATCTTCCAGAGTGATTTACCCAGATTGTGCTGCTCTATGGAGAAGAGTTCTGTCAGGAATCCCCAAGACCTGGAGCAAAAGGCAGTATTCCCCCCAGGAATGTGGGAATACCTGATGTGTGACTGCCCTGCCTGGGGCTCCTTCACTGCAGCAGATCTGCAGAAATGCCCTCACTGGCACAAACCTTCCCTTTCTGATGCATTCCCAGAGCACATTCAATGATTCTGACTCCTTCTAAAATCTGGACACCAGACCTGGAGGGAAGTGTTCCACATGTGCAGCTGCATTCCCAAAGCAGGCTCTCCTTGTCTTAGAAAATATCCCAGAATCCCGGGATCCCTGGGGTTGGCAAAGCCCCCCCAGCCCACGGAGCCCACCCCGTGCCCGATGCCCACCTTGTCCCCCAGCCCAGAGCTCTGAGTGCCACGGCCACTCCTGCCTTGGGCACCTCCAGGGCTGGGCACTCCAAACCTCCCTGGGCAGCCCCTGCCAGGGCCTGCCCACCCTTTCCAGGCAGGAATTCCTCCTGCTGTCCCCCCTGGCCCTGCCCTGTCCCCCCTGAGCCTCCCTCACTTCTCCAGTGTATTTCATTTCTCCTATACTTCCCAAGCAGAATTCACCCCTCCAGATGTTGTAACTGTTTGTCCTCTGCAATAAAAGGAGCTCAGGAGTCATTTTTTAATTCTTCAAGTAGGAATTGTCTGGTTTAGGTTGCCTCACACCCTGGTGCTTCATCCCCACTCCTGGTGCCACCACGGTGCTGCTGCTGAACCCCCCATTTGAGCTCGGGTTGGCAAACCTTTGGCCAGCACAGGCTGAGGTTCAAACAAGGATGAGTTAAACCATTGCCTGGGGTGGAAACTGGAACAAAACAAGGTGAAAACCGAGTTTCTGGTGCTCAAGTTCTGCTTTCGTTGGAACTTCAGGCTCAAAACTGAAGATGACAAGGTGGTTCCGAAGCTGCACCTGCATTTGCAGCAGGAGCTCTGGGTCAGGCTCAGCCCCAGTGAGGAGTGAATCTTAATGAATTAATTCAGTTTATTCAGACCTCAAGCCACCAGAGGCAAGCTGGAAATCTTTTTGCCCAGCAAGATTTACTGGAAAGACCATGAAAACAGTCTCTTTTATTGTACCTGTTTTATCACTCGTGATCTCACTCAAACCCAGGAATCCAAAATGGTTGGGCTGAAAGAGCAGATAACATTTTTAAAGCCTGCTAAGCTCAAGTTTTTATTGTTTGGCATAGGTTTCTAGGTTCATTTTTCTTTTATTAAAGCTGGTTATAAGGAGAAAAAAAAAAAAAAAAAAAAAAAAAAAGAAAAAGAAAAAGGAAAAGGAAAAGAGGGGAGCACAGAAATTGCTCCAGACCAAAAGTCTCATCAGGGCTCACAAGGCTTGGGGGAAGATTCCAAAATATAAACCCACCTGGTCATAGCATGACTCTGACTTACCAGGGGTTTTTAACTGCTTGCCAGCTTCTTGTGTAATTAGCAAAAATAAGAAGTGCTGATCAGCTAAAAAAATTCCACTGATTTAAAATAAAAGGATGTCGAGTTCACTGAGTCTGTGCCCTATGAAAGCAAAAAATTGCCAGTAACTTCCTTTAAATAAATTCTTTTAAAACATCAGTGGTGATACGATGCACCAAATATAATACAGAATAGAAGCATTGCACTTTTATATTTTTACTGTTCCATAAATAAGACATCTGAAAGTAAATATTCACCATAAGCCTGTGTTTACTGGCTGGTGATAACCAACCTCTGCTGGACTATTTGATGCTGCAACTCCTCCCTTACTTATCTGGGTGCTCTGTCCCCCCAAAATAATACACTCTTAAGGTAGGAAAAATAGAAATAAAAAAGAAATATATTATTTTGGAGTGGTTCTAGAAAAACTAAGGAAACATGCCTTTCTTATAACGCAGGAGCAATGAGCAAATCAGAAGTGATGAGGACTTCTGAAACAAAATATGGATTTAAAAATCTCTCTTATAAATTTTTTTGTGTCCTTAGTGACAAGTTTTTCTGCAGCAACGCCAACCTGGGCTGCACAAATCCAGAAATTCTAAACAATTAGCAGGGAGAAAAGCCTTCACTAATAACCCATCAGGCTGGGGCCAAGATATTGGATTTGTGCACTGTGCAAACAGGGAGCCTCTGTAGCCGAGGTGCTCTTCTCTCGGGGAGAAAGATGAATTACGTGGCTCAGCCCTGTTGGCAAGAAAACATCCAGCCCCCACATGTCAGCAGAAGGTTCCTCATCACCACTCATGTAAAATCTAATCCCTGCCTGTCAGGAGAGTCTCCAAAATAAGGAGCATTCTCTGAACCGCAGCCAATTCTTCGGTCATTCGGAGCATCGGGAGCGGCGCTCACTGTTCTCTGTGTGTGTGTGTGTTCATTGTGCTTTAACACATAAATACAGATTTTTAAGGCAGTTTCTTGAACGCTGAGAGTCGAGGGGAAGTCCGTGGAAACCCCTGGCGATTTCTTTGGAGGACTGACACTTGAAACGCTGCGTTTCATTCACAACAATACGGAAAGAGCCGGCGGCCCCGACGTGCCTCTCTCCTCGGGGAATTCCTCGCAGAGGAGCGTGTTCCCCAGCCCTATTTCGCAACGTGTCGGTGAAATGCGGTGCCCAACAGATCGATGGGGCCGCTTTAAAGAAGTCTTTGTCAAAAAAAAACCCCCAAAAAACCCAACAAAACTCCTGCCTGCTCGAGCTGTTCCTTCGGTAGTGAGTCCTCCTGGCAGAAGTGCAATGCGAATATCCAGCGGGCAGGACAAACGCGGCTCGGTGTAAGCAGCTGCAGGTCTGCAGACGTGTGCCCTGACGGGAGGTGAGTGCTGGCTGAGCTGCTGCTCCCCCGAAAAGGCACCTGTTGAAATAAAATCCACTTCCAGAGCAAAAGAGGCTGTGCAGCAAAGGGAGATCCCTGCTGGCAACGGGGAGGGAGGACCACAGACGTGTCGGGGCGTGTGCCTCGCACGGGCAAAACGGGAATTGTTGCTCTTTCCGTGGATTCTGAGAGGGCAGGGAGGTCCCCACCAGGAGCCCGGGGATGGGGGAGGACAGGGACCAAAGGTAGACATTGGTCCTCCTCGGGATGAAGGGATGTAGCCTCAAGTTGTGTCCGAGGAGGGGCAGGAGGGACAACAGGAGGAATTCCTGCCTGGAAAGGGTGGGCAGGCCCTGGCAGGGGCTGCCCAGGGAGGTTTGGAGTGCCCAGCCCTGGAGGTGCCCAAGGCAGGAGTGGCCGTGGCACTCAGAGCTCTGGGCTGGGGGACAAGGTGGGCATCGGGCACGGGGTGGGCTCCGGGGGCTGGGGGGGCTTTGCCAGCCTCAGGGATTGTGTGACAGAGACTGAGATATCCCAATGCTGCTGGAGAACCGTGTGGACAAGCAGTGTTTTCATGCCTTGATCTAGTTCCAAGTCACCTGAACAGGCAAGAAAGGCTTTTTGTGAGGTGTTTGGCAAATGATGGAAACCTCAACATGATCATTTTGGCATCTTCTCTTCCACTCATGGCTGGAAAACTTACAGAGACCATGAAAAACATCTGCATGGTGATGCACTCACATAGGAGAGGGGCAAATGCTTTTATTCTTCTTTGCATGACAGCGGGAGGGCAGATTCTGAGGGTCACTCAACTCTGCTTAAGGAGAAGATTCTCCCACCAGTGATTGGCACTGAGCAGGACTTTCATGGTTCTGTCACCACTGTGGGCTCTGGGTTTGCACCAGAGCCACCTCCTCTTCTCCTCCACTGGCTGTGCATTCACACCAGAGACTTCAAACCCTCCAAAAGGTTCAGGAAAACAGATGACCTGGAATTAAGCAGATGCCACTCATCAAAAGGGAGCACAGGAGTGAACATCAAGCTGGGAATGCAAGTTTTTTACTTCTTAATCTTCCTCTTGGTGTGAGGCTGAGCCTGGACAAGCACACACAGCCCTTGCTCAGAGGGCAGGCAGCAGAGGCAGAAAGCATCCCCTAAAGGGGGATTTGTGGGCAACACTTTTTGTGCAGGGCCAGAAATTTAAGATCACCGTGCCATTAGATCTCCTTTTATCATTATCTTAACTGCTGTGATTACCATCCTAAAGGCTGCTGCTGCTAATAATGATGATAATATCAGTAACAATACCAACAGCAACACTAATAATACTAATGTAATACTACTAATAATAATTATACCCTAATTGCTAAAACCACAGAACCACCCAGAAGAGCCAAGTCTTGACAGCAGTTTGCTATCACCAAAATTTTACAATTTCTTCATGGAAAAAGCTTTGAAGAGGTGGTGGTCAGAGACACAATTTGTAACAGGGAAGGGAAGGGAAGGGAAGGGAAGGGAAGGGAAGGGAAGGGAAGGGAAGGGAAGATGGGCCTGTGTACACGTGATTTTTCTTCCCTCTTTTATGAAATGTGTGATTTGGTGATGGCAATAAAAGCTGCAGAGATGGCATTTTTGGTGGCCCTCTGTGACAGGTCACTGTTTTCCCTTACTGCTCCAACTGGCAGAATTCCCTGCAAAATGCCCTCTGGGAATCCCTTCTTTTCACCACTGCTTTGCACTGATATTAACTGGTATTTCTGCTCAGAATGTCTTGATCCTGACTATCTGAATTTAAACACCAAAAAGGGAAGTCTGATTTCCCAAACTGATGAATATGGGAGTTTTATGTGATGTGTGGACTTGTGAACTAAACTTCACCTACACCAGAGGGGAGAATTTCCTGAATGCTGCTGCATTGTTCTTCAAGAAAAAGGGGAATAAAATAGCCTCAAAACTATATTGTAGCTGCTTCAGTTGCCAACGAGTCAGATCTTGCAAATAGGAAACAATTACTTGCCTGGGTAATTATTGTTTTGCGTTGAATGTCTCTTAGCTAATATTTACTTTTCAGCCGGGAGATATGGATGCTTGCAAGAGGACAAGAGAAATTGGCTGTAGGCTCCTGCACTTACAAATCTACTGCATTTTTATAACTCTTAATGTAGTCATGAAGCTGAATTTATTTTGCACATTAAGGCTGGGTTTGCATCTCTGCATATCTTACACTGGCGGCTTTTTTTTCCCCACATGAAAAATACAGCATTTTTAACATTTAGGTCAGGTTGGATGGGGCTTGGAGCACCCTGGGTTGGTGGGAGGTGTCCCTGCCCATGGCAGGGGGTGGCACTGGGTGGGCTTTAATGTCCCTTCCAGCCCAACCCATCCTATAATTCCGTGATTCCAACCCTTGTGAGTCTGGTCTGACAATCTCCAGGCAGCATCAAACCTTTTGCAGGAACCTCCTGGAGTGAGTCCAGTGAGATGTTACACCTTGAGAGGAGTTTTGAGGAGGTTTATCAGTTGGGTTTCCAAGCTCACAGCTTCACAGAACGCCTGGGAATGACAAAGAAATACTTTTATCCACGCAAACAAAATTCCCTCTGCAATAAGGAAGGTCCACAGGTGGGTGAAACAAAGCAGTGGGTCAGGCTTTTGCAAGACCAGGCAACTTTTCAGATTAACAGGGGAGCTTTGAAGCACAGAGATGCCATAGTGTGTGATTCAGGAAGCTGAAGACAGAAGAGGCAAAGAAGCTGCTGTAAAGACTAGAAATATGTCACTTTATTATGAACTGCCAGAGGTCTAGTGGCACTTATTAGTCAGTTAGAAGGAGCAGTTCCAAAGTAGGTTTATGGAGTCCTAATGCTCCTATAGCCATGAATCAGACTTTTTCCAATAGTGAAAAACCACAGAATCACTATTGGTGTTTTATGTACCTTCAATTCCTGATTCTTTTTTTCGTTATTATTTCTTAAAACATCACAGAACAAACCTGGCATTTAATCCATCATAGAAAACCCCTTATATCTAATCTGAGTGTAGCTGCTGCCATGTGGGCTGTGCAAACATTCAAAAAAGAAAACAGTAATTCTACCAAAAGCAAAACAGGAAATTGGAGGTTGCTGATGATGAAACCGATATCCAGCTGGTAACCTGAGCAATGAAGTCACTAAACCTTTCCTGCACTATAAATTGGATTTCCTGGGACATATTTAATGTTTTTCTTAGATTTCTTGGATAGCACACGCCAGGTATTTTTAGCTGAGAGCCATCACCATCATTTTGCTCGGCTGCCTCAGCATAAGTGGCGTGCTAAAAGCAGAATATGGGAGCAGAAAAGTCGTGTTCCAGTGCCAGCATTTCCTTCCACGGGGGGCCTGCTGTGCTGATGGCATGGGAGTGCCAAAAGGGGGACGGGGGTGTGGGCAGTGCCCTCCCTCTACAAAGGCTGCTTGGTAACCAGCACTGCATCGCTGCACTGGAAGCTCTGTGTTTGCTCAGGCTCCTGCATCAGGAAGCAGCAAAGAGCCCTTCTGGAGGGCAGAGAGGAGGGACACAGAGCGCAGTGGCCAGAGGAGGTGAAATGCAAGCCCAGGCCACTGAAGCCTTTCCCCAGAATGGAGAGGGCAGAAGAGTCAGGTGTTTTGGGAGCTGCTGTTGACCTTTGGAGCTGGGGTGGCCACGTCTGAGTGCAGACCGTTTATTTATGTATTATGTGCTAAAATGAGACAGATCATCTCATCAGTCAATGCAGCTACCAAGTGTTGGTGGCTTTCATGAACTTATTCACAATATCTTACCCAAATCCCAGGATCCCTGAGGTTGGAAAAGCCCCCCCAGCCCACGGAGCCCACCCCGTGCCCCATGCCCACCTTGTCCCCCAGCCCAGAGCTCTGAGAGCCACGGCCACTCCTGCCTTGGGCACCTCCAGGGCTGGGCACTCCAAACCTCTCTGGGCAGCCCCTGCCAGGGCCTGCCCACCCTTTCCAGGCAGGAATTCCTCCTCATGTCCAATCCCTATAAACACTATTGAGCCTTCTATAGACATTGTTGCAGTGATCAGATATTACTTGTCTGGCTCCCAGATGATGCCTGTAACCCCTTCAGTCTGAGGAGAGAACTGTGTTTTGGAAATCTTATTCCCCTGCACCTCTGAGAGCTGGAGTGGGGACCCAGATGGTGGGCTGGGAATTCCCAAATTCCCTGCAGTGACATGAGACTGGGAATGATACCTGGCACAGGGAATGCTTACTGGGGGAATGTCACTGGAGACGAATTAGAGAGCAGCAGGAGGAAGGAGAAGAGTTAATTACAACAGGAGAGCATCAGGCAACACAGTGTGGGACACAGTTTGTATCCCAAAGGCAGTGAGGGATGTCTGCAGTGGAATCAGCAACAAACAGTAATGTCATAACAGAATTTATGTGTGTATTATATAAAAGAGTGTGTGTCTGTATCATTAATATGAATTAGTCGACCTCAGTGGATTGGGGGTGAGTGTCCCTGGATGTGGAGGTTTTCCTCTTGTTCCTATTGCAGATGAACCTGTTAGAGGACAGGGCAGTGAAAAAGAAAAAGTTATAGAATCATAGAATGGTTTGGGTTGGAAGGCCCTGGCTCAGGGTGGGCAGAGCAGCTGTGGCTGCCCCTGGATCCCTGGGAGTGTCCCAGGCCAGGTTGGATGGGGCTTGGAGCAGCCCGGGCTGGTGGGAGGTGTCCCTGCCCATGGCAGGGGGTGGGACTGGATGATCTTTCAGGTGTCACCCAAAGCATCCTGTGGTTCTACAACTTCAGTGGTCAGAGGCTTTTCAGGACCAATCTCCCAGAAAGTTCGTTCAAAGGAGTGGGACGATTCCTTAAGGAAATTGTATTATAAGCCAAAGGAATAGAAAATGGCACAGAGAAGTCCAAAATGACTGAACTGTGAGCTCTTTTCACAGGTCTGAAACACAAGGAAAGAGTGTGCAGAAGTCAGAAGCGAAATCAGGTACTTCCAGATGAGCCCGGAAACAACCTGACCAGGTAGTGATGAAGCCAGAGAGTCCAAGGCATAAAATGAAGGCAGTTTGCATGGGACACCAGGAATATGGGATGCAGGAAAACACAGGCAAAGGAGGATCCCCTGGCTCCCTGTCCCAGGGCAAATGTCCAGTCTGAAAGAGCACATGGAGCATTGATTTGCTGCACCAACCTTCAGACATGAAATTATACCCCAAACTCTGCCAAACAACCTGGACCCTCTTGCCAAAGCCTCCCAGTCATTTCTGTGCTGCAGGAAGAGGGCAGAAGAGCATCCAACATGCAGCCCCTAGCCCAGGAGCCTGGCACAGCACAGAGTGACTCAGAACCCCCACAACATTGTACAAAGAGGCTTCATGTGTGTGCTGGTTTGGAGTTAAACTGGCAGGAGAAACGAATCCAACTCAGAATGGGATTGCAAGTCAGAAGAACAATTTCATAAAAGATCACAAAATACACTGAGACAAAAGGGAAATTCCTTTGTGCCACAAAAACACCAGATGTACAGCCGAGCTCAGTGGAGCACGAGCAGGACGGAGCTCCCCAACCCCTATGCTAAGCACCACGTGGGACCCCTGAGTTCAAAGTAAAAGGAAAACAAGAAACCTGCTGGTGACAATGATGGTTACAATCTGGTGGCAGTCTCAGTCCAGTCGAGGCTCTGCTCCTCCTCTGGATCTGAAGAG
>VXAU01001946.1:32370-45849 GCA_013399695.1 Formicarius rufipectus | reverse complement strand
CCCCCCTGTGCCCTGAGGGGTGGGGTGTGCCCTGGGCAGCTGCTGCCAATGGTCCATGGTGGGCAGCTCATGAGACAATGACACAGAGAGTTTAGAATCCACACCCACCCAGTGACAAACTGATCCTGGCTACTAAAACCAGGACAATGTTGTTGAGAGCAGAGTAGAAATGGTCCTGGATGCCCCTTCCAACCCTAAACTGGCAGGTGGGTGTCAGTAAGGGTGCTACCTGAGCTGCAAAAGGAAGAACATGGGATGGAAGGAGAAAGCTTTTGACAGAAGACATTGGAGAAGACCACCGGTGTCCTGGAAGAGTGGAAAAGGGGGAAACCAAGGATTTTGGGGCAGTGTCCATGGGCAGGGGTTGTCAGGGGTCACTCTGGTGAACATGGTTTTGCCAGAGTCTGTCCTGGGATCTGCTCCTGGTCACTGTTTTCATCACTGGCTTGAATAAGTAACAAGTTAATCATGTCTGGGGGTGACTCCAATTTGGAAAGATCTGTAAACAGTGAAAGAATTATTTTGAAATCTCCAGCATGGCTGGAGATGACATTTTAAAATCATCCAATCATGGAATGGTTTGGGTTGGGAGACATCATAAAGCCCATCCAGAGCCACCCCCTGCCATGGGCTGGGACACCTCCCACCAGCCCAGGCTGCTCCAAGCCCCATCCAACCTGCCCTGGGACACTCCCAGGGATGGGGCAGCCACAGCTTCTCTGCCCACCCTGTGCCAGGGCCTGCCCACCCTCCCAGACAGCAATTCCTTCCCAATATCCCACCTATCCCTGCCCTCTGGGAGTTTGAAACCATTCCCCTTGTCCTGTCCCTCCAGCTCTTGGAAATAGTCTCTCTCCATCTTTCTTGAAGCTCCTTCAGGTCCTGCAGGGCCACAGTGAGGTCCCCCCAAAGCTTCTCTTCTCCAGGCTGGACAATCCCAGCTCTGCCAGCCTTTCCTCCCAGCAGAGCTGCTCCATCCTCTGCCCATCCTGGTGCCTCCTCTGGCCTCTCTCCAGCAGCTCCATGTCCTTGCTGGGCTGTTCCCCAGGGCTGGGGCAGCTCTGCAGGTGGGGTCTCACCTGGGCAGGGGGGCAGAGGGGCAGGACCCCCCCCTGTCCTGCTGCCCACACTGTGGGACCAGCCCAGAGCAGGGCTGGATTTGTTTATGTATTATAAAATAAATATTGATATAAATACAGTATTTTCTGACATTTCATGAGGAATGAGGGCAAAGTGCTGTGTAGGGAATGGCACAGACACAGGGCAGGGAACACGCTGGGAATTGGTGGCTCTCTAAGAAGAGACCTCGTGGCTACAGCAGGTGAGTGCACTCCAGGGGTTGGACAGGACTCAATCAGAGGGAATTCAGAACAAAAAAGAATGTCAATAACCAGAGATACAGAAAGCAGGGTCTGTGAAGAAAAAAATTGAATGAATGGGAGAACAAAGATTGGAAATAATAACTATGGCAAAGAAAAACACCAACAAAAAAACACAAAAAAAAAACAACCCACCAAAACAACAACATTAAAAAAAAACACTCAAAAAAACAAAAACAAAAACAAACCACAAAACCAAAACAAAAACAAACAAAGAAAAACAAAACCAAAACAAACAAACTAAACCCCAAAACAAAAACAAACAAACAAAAACCAGAAATAAACATAATAATCAGCTTCAGACCTTCAAAGTCCTTTTTATGCCAGGCCTGTTAGCATTTATAGGAAGTGGGGGATTATTTTCAATTAGACTTTTTTAAAACCTGTAGCAGCTAAATTCGACCTATCAGAGAGCTTTAAAAAGTTTGAGAGGAAGACTTTGTTTCATCTCCTTTGAATGTTGCTCAAAAGAGAATGAGCGTTTTTGAAAAATGTGCTTTTCACAAGAACCTGTGAGGGCACATGAAATCTTATTTCTCTCTGTGCTCCCATGGTGAAGTCACCAGAATCCATTTGCATCAAAACTGAGTCTCACCCGGGCATCAAACCACCCCTGAGCTCTTAGTCTGGGCGCACAGAGGGGCCCAGGTGGCTCAGGTCCAACTCCCCTGTTCCCTGTCTGGGACCCTCTGAGTGGGAGGGAAAATGCTTTGCAGAGCAGCCCACGATGCATTCCTGTCCTTCTGGAGGCTCAGGCCCTTAACCCAGGCTGTTGTTCCTCTCAAGGGGTCACTCCCCTCCTTTATCAGCCAGGCTTAAAAAAAAGAGCAAGAGGTTGCGGCGACCGCGGTGACCTTCTGCCCCCCAGCTCGGCGGCTTCTCAGGACACAGGTTGTCCAGGGCTCTCAGAGGGGGTGCCCTGGTGACAGAGCCCCTGGTGAGGCTGGCACTGCTCTGTTTGCTGGGTCACACTCACACAAAAAGCCTTCGAGGGTCATTGTGTGGAGCAGGACAGTGATGTTCTAATCAGGTGGCTGGGCTCTTCATGCAGGGACTGAGACTGAAGCAACCCTTAGGCTTGCTCATCCATTAAACATGATGTCTGTGGTGATGACATTATTCAGTAGCAATTTGGAAGGGCCTGGACCTGCACAGCTCGGTGGGGTTTGCAGCCTCTCTGGTCATGTGCAGGTGAAGGGATTTAAGGGCTTGAAAAAGCTTCATGCACCAAAAACTCCCCGTGGGGAGAAACTCGGTTATTACCCAGTCCTTACATGAACTCGTTCCTCACCTTCGGGGGATCCTGTTCAGTGCAAGAACTTCAGCACAAAAATAAAAAAAACCAAAAGAGTAAGGAAGTCCACGACCCCCACAACACATTCTGCTTCACCAAGCAAACCTTCAGCATTGTGCATGCACAGACTGCAAGACCAGTCAGGGCAGTAATTAAGGAAAATATATCTGTCTACGAAGTTGCTCCCGACTGTTCATGTTCATGAGCAACAGGTGCCCCATCAAAGCTTCAAAAAATAAAGGAAAAACAGGACTGAATCGAAGGGTTTGGGTGGCATCCACCCCTTTGCCACCTGCCCAACATACTGAAGCTGTCTTCAGTACTGTCCTAAAGGTTTTGTTTTCGAGGCTGAGTCCCATAAATGCTGGTTTCTGTCACGAGGCACCGAGGCTGTCAGAGAGGTAAATAAATGTCATGTCTCTCAGCGAGTGCCAACAGCAACTTGATTGCAACAAAGCCTCGGTTGTTGAATTATTTATGAATACCAACCTTATTCCTTTTGCTCCTGGAATCCTGGGATCTCTTCTGTTTTGTTTGTGCACAGGCACTCACGTTCTGTGTGTAATACATGGAGAAAACACGCCAGGAAGAAATCTGGGACATTTCCCCCTGCAGTGTGGTGGAGCTCAGTTCACTCAACAGTTGCATGACCTGCTGCTTCTGCAGTCCTTGTGCTCCTCATCTCCAAGTTGGGAGAAGTTACCAAGGGATGACTGACTAGGACATTTTCACCTGGGAGCATTTCAAAGCCCTAAGTATGGGCAATTGCAAAAGAGAGAATCCTGTGTAGATTATACAAATATTTAATTCCTTTTCTTTGTTCTCTTTTACAGGAAGTTTTCTTCATTATGAGCATCAGAGGGCTCCACACTGGATGAGGCAGTTCTGAGTCCTCATCTAAATTTATATTTTAGGAACTGTCTGTATCCTGGTCATGGAAATGCAGAGCTTCAATTCCACATTTTGGGCATCTTCTGCTGGTGCAGAAAGAATATCNATTTCTTTTTTTTTTTTTTTTTTTGCCGTCAGTCCTTGGTCACAGGTGGATATTTCCTACATTCTGACTGGAAACTCAGGTGTCAGAACATCAGGAGGCATCTTCAAGGAGTTTGCCATCCACGGCACAAATGTCTGAGGTTGCTTTGCTGCCATTTCTGTGCTTCCAGCCTTTTTCCCTTTGTATTTGCTGGGAGTTCCATGTCCTGTTGGGAGCAATACCTCCCACTGAAGTCCATGAATGCCTTCATTGTGAGCCAGGTCGGCCCATGGAGGAGCTGTTCCATGATTCATGTTTCCATATGTTCATACTTACAGGGAAGACTTGCTAATGGGATTTTATGTGACTCCCTCCAGCCTTCCCCAGCTCCTGATGGAGACCCCCCCAGCCCTTTGCTGTGCAGCTCTTTGGACTCTCTTGGACTTTCTCTGTTAGAAAAGTCACTCCTGACTTTGTGCTCCAAGACTCGTATTTGTTTATTAAAATGCTGCCCCCAAGTCAATGTTCTGTAGGCATGGAAACCCAGCCAGGATTTTCCTGGAGCCTATTGGCATTAAGTTCAATAACATGATCCTGACAACAGATTTATTGCAAAGTTTAACACCGTGTCAGCATCTCTTGGTTAGGTCAAACTCTGATTTTAGTGCAGTTAAAGGACAGCATTCACCCTTGGAGAAGAACATTTCACCCTCTTGGCCCCTTGTGCCTGTTTCTTGAACCTCAGCAGAGTTTGCACAGGCACTTTCTGCCCCATTCACCTGGTGAGCTGCTTTTCCATTCAGCCATGTCCAACTGCTCCGCAAATTCCAGGGTTTCTGGACGTTGTAGGAGGAAGTCATGGACACCCCTTCAATTGTGTGATAACCAAACACACAACTGATATTTGGCTCTGTTTGGTTAAGATGAATGGCATCTTAAAAAGTTCCATCATGTACAGTAATCATTATAATCATGTGGACAGCCCCTTCCTTAGTTTCTTTAGTCATGACTTTTGCCCTTTTTTCTTGATTGATAAGTGACAGCTTTGCATTCTAGACCTTGAAATATATATTTACAGTAGTCTAAGAAATTTGTCCTTAATCAAAGGAGGCTTGACTTGCCAGCACATCTTTAGAATATTATTGAGTAACTCATTAAAATGTTAATAGCTTCTGTCAGGATTTATTGATCCTGATGTCAGCTTTTCTCAGAATAAGAAATAAAGCTGATTTTTATCTTATCTCCAGACCATGCTGAGTGATCAGTACTTAAATAGAATAATGAGAAGTGCTTGAGCAGAATAATCAGCATCTATCTAGTGCATGTGCCAGGGCTGAATACAGAGAGACCCCCCCAGACAGATGTATTTGATGTGTGAAACACCGTGTAATACAAGGAAAATGAAGAATACACTTCATCTGGATGATTTGGACCAATAATTTCTTCTGCTGAAGTAAATTGAAGGGGATGCAATCCCATAAAATATTTTCTCTTGGATGAAAATTGATTTTATTTTCAAGCAGCTTAGTAAAACAAAAGCATGAGTGCCCTCGTTGTCTGATACATCTTTGGTTATCCAAGTTAAATAACAATAAAATTCTGTTCCACTGAATTTCTAGAAGACAAACATTTGATACAGGGCATTTTCTGCTGTTGTCAACATTGTTTGGGTTGTTTGTGGAACTGAACAAAAGATGGACAGACCCAGCAAAGGAGAGGGAGGAGAAAGGTATTTGTTTCTCAAAGGCAGCTGCTAATCTCAGAATCTTTCCCACCAGGAGCAGTGTTGTCCAACAAGAGTAAAACAGCAAATCCCATGCTGACCCCTGCAGAGGCAGCACTGTCAAGTGTCAAGATGAATGAAAGCAAGTAAGAGAGAAGAATCTGCCTTTTATATCTTGCTTTAGAATTATGAAGTCGACCTTAGCCAGGACACTCCTTTTTGAGAACATCAGGCGAGGGTTTCACGGGGCTTTTTGGTGGGTGCACCGACGTGGGCCTTTGCTGGTTCAAAGGGATGGCCCCAAAGAAATGTGTGCCTTAAAGGTTTATTGAAATATCTGCAATTCCCTCTGAGCCCGGCATGCAGGAAACCTTGTAAATGCATTGTCACCTCATACCTGGCTAAAGGATTTGGGCACTGGGGTGGGCTGAGAACACACCTGGCTGCATTTACCCTGCAGCGTGGCCAGGCTGGGAAGAGGCTACAGAATGGAAAGGTCTGCTACAAAAAAAGGCTCAGCCTTCTGATACCAGAGAGCCTTAAAAATCCTGTGCTTGTACAGCTTAGAATTAGGGGGGGAAATGGTGGGTTATTCATTAGTTTATTTATAAGACAAGGGCAACAGCCAGAAGGGTGATGAAGGCTGTAAAACGTTGAAAAACAATAATAATTTGAGGGTGTCTTTTTTTTTTTCAGGATCAGAATGCCTCATGTGGATATTGAGCCAAGTGTGCAGAGAGAATTTATAGGAGTTATAGTTATGAGTGATATTGTTATGGACTTGCTCAACTTACCTTTTCAGCAGATTAGTCAACATAATAGGACTGTGAAATCTGGCCAAACAGCCAGATGTCAGCACGTGCTTAGTGAATTTTAATCTGGCCTTTACAGTATTCGAGAATAAAATGTGAAAAACCCCAAATGATGCCCAGTTTATGTGACTTGCAGCTCAGATTTTCATTAACACTTTCCTTGTGAGAGTGGCCAATAAATCCTGGAATTGCTTGCAGTCCTTTAAAAGGGACAGAGGCAACAGCTGAGAGGATGCAGACAAGAAATGTCATTTGGTGTCTGATAAAGAGGGTAAGAGCAGGTTGAATCCTCAATTCAGCGTAATAATTGCTTGTGTATAAAGCACAGATTTAATAGTATTTATCCACTTCTACAATAAGATGATCACTGTGCCTATGGGTAATCATACATTTATGTGGAATCCTGTTGGATGTGCAATACAAAGTGGCTCAGATATGGAAGTGGCTTCAGGATCAAGGTCAGGGCTTATAGAATGCTTTGAGATTCCTCAGGATAAAAAATGCCATCTAAATGTAAAGATACTGTTTGTTAGGCATTAGTCCTTTACAGACAGTAAATTTAATGGGCCTGATTTTCATTTACCTTCACAGTCAGATGAGGGATCTATTTTGGAAAAGTCACCACTGTGGGGAAAGAAAAACAATAGCCAGGAAATTGCTAATGTTAATGTGATGTAAAGTCAAGCAACCATTTCGAATCTCGTTTAAACTTTGAGTCAGGAAGGGCCTGAAACCTGTGCTTAATTTTAATCATGTCAGCAGTCCCAGCAGCCAGAGAGGCCACTTAAAACCAGGCTCAGTGTGCCTGCACAGAGACCTCAGTCAACAGACTCCAAAATACATTAGCATTTCTCATCCCAACTGCCTGTGCCCAGCTCTTAATGGATGGATGGTCTTCTCCCAAAACACGGGGGCAGAATAGATATTTAATGGAGCAGAAAAACTTCTCTACCGAAGAGAATTGGGGAGATTTCACTGAGGGGACAAAGAGTTTTATCCCTGGAAAAGGACTGAGATGGAAGAAAAAGCCTCCAGGTGCTCTGAGGAATCACGAGGTGCTGTGGGTGGCACATACTGGGGGCACTCCTACCTTAACTACTGGGCTGAACACCTGAAATCAGAGGCCCCAGGTATTTTCCAGGGAGGTTTATCTGCCTCCTGCCACCCCCAGGGCGATGTGGTGTGTCCTATGGTTGGTCTGTGGCAGCAATAAATAATTTCATCAAAGAATTCCCCACTACAGTGCAAAGCCAAGGGCTCCTTCAGAGCTGCCTCCCTCTCAATGGTGCTATTCAAATTATCTGTATTATTCTTCCCTTTAAGGATTAATCTTTCAAGAGAGCTGCTTTGAATGTCTACTAAAAACAACGTCCCCTTGTGTGCTGGATTTCAAAATAAAGTGCACATTCTGCCTTTTTAGGGCACGTTTTTATAAATAAGACACGGTCACAGTCCATATTTTGCACTTTCATTTCTGAAGTGCTGTGTGATCCAGAATTCGATGGGATTTGGGGTTTTTCCCAAACACAGAGATCAGAAAGAGCCATTTGTGCTGTTTCTAAAGTAATGATGTGCAACTCCGTGTTCTGCACAGCCATTCATATGTGCATTCCAATGTATGGATGTGTAGAGATACTTTTGTATATTGTGAATGTATGTTTATCCTTCAATCTTTAAAAGGTTGTGCACAACAGGAAATATTTGCACAATTCTCCAGGCATCTGCAATCTCTTGAAGAAATCATTAAAATAAACGTGCTTCTGGCACTCGGGGGCTTCAAGAACTATCAGGGTGTTTTGGGGTCTTTTTTTCAATCTTTTTTTTATTTCTTTCTTTAATTTAATTTAATTTCTATTTAATTTATTTTTTAAAATTGGCAAGATGTATTTCATTACCCTGTGTTTAATTATCCTATGTATATGCATTCTTCTTCTAGGCATCTAGAAAAGTTTGTGGCTATTTTATTTACGGCTAAAAGAGGGGATGGGGAAACTTTATAAGCCCATCCCAGATGATTTTGTAGACTTGAAGGTTCAAAGGCATCGCCACAGTTTCCCCTTCTCTGTCTCAGAGATGTTCCTGGCCTTCCAGCAGGACCCAGGCCATGGGATGCCACCCTTGCTGAACCTCCTGGGAGTGGTCTGGAATTTGAAGAGCTGGAGAGAAGAGCCCCTTGGGGCTTCGGAACCCACGTGTTACGTATCGACACACTCGAGCTCATCTGAAAGGCCAAAGTTCCTGGAAATGTGTCATATCCCTTAGGAAAAGTTGTCCCATTCCTCGGTCTGACATGGATATGTTCCTTCAGTGTGACAGCCAAGGAGCCTCCCTGGGATGGTGTTTTCTCCGAGTCCCTTTCCAGCTGGGAATTGGGGGAACTAAGAGACTCTGGGAATTCGGTGGTGGTTGCCAGTCTGGGGTCTGTGGGCATGTTTGGGAGCCCAGCCTGGTGGGGCATTTTCTCAGTAAGGGCTTTCAAAAGCACGGGTGGAATCTCCTGCAGCTGTAGGAAACATATTCACTCCTAATTTAATGGAGTACAGAAGAGTTCAAAGAAAAACACAAAGCTTATATACAAATAAATAAGCATGAATGCAGGGCTACTTCAGACCATGTTGTTTTCCATTGTTCATATGAAAAGGTTCGCTGTCTTAATCCACAGCTCAAATCAGCTTTTGGAATACCTGGTTAGAGGCAGTCAGTGTTTCTTTGGGATGTTATTAATGTAGGAGATTTCTCCAGTGTCCTCACCACCAGTGCAGGGGTTTCTACCCTCGCCAGCTTCCAAGGTCAGGGATGTCCATAGAAACAGAATAAAAACCTCCTCGGCTTTAATTTTAAAATAGATCTCTATTTTCACTGAGTAATTTACTTCTCTTGACCCTCATGAGGTTCTGTGTATGCACCTTAATCACAAAAGGCTTAAGCAGCCACCCAAAAAATGTTGCTGACAAATCTTCAGCTGACCATGGCATGGCCATGTGGCTTGGCAATCATTCACTCCTCAAACTCAGCTTCACAGCCAAAGAACAAGTTTAAAAGAAGAACTTAAAAATAGTTTACCAGCAGAGACCGTGAGTATCGACATTTCCTAGGACATAATTAAAGAGCTGAAAATATTCCACAACAAAAGTATTGCAAGGGTATTTTTTTTTCTTAGTGCATCTCCTTTAGCTAAAATCTGCTCCTGAAGTTTCCGTTTTCTCACTGATCCAAAAGATTGGATTTTAAGTGATTTCCCAACAACAATAACACACCGAAAGGGGCAGAGGGAAAGACACCTACTTGGAGAGAACAAAAGCCTTTGCAAAAGAAGACATTTCTCTTTAGAGGGGAACATTTCCAAGTGTCTGGGGGGCGGGGGGGAGAGCATTTACCCTGTAAAGATTTCTGGAAAGCCTATGGAACACAACTGGATCTGGCCTAGGAAAGATGTCGATGACATGGACAGAGGGCAGAGTGTCACGCGTTTTGTGCCTCTGAAAACACCTGAGGCTTTGTGCCCATGACCTTGAGCACTTCAGACCAAACCACTGAGACATTGGTGCTTCATTCCTAACAGGATGTCCCATCCCTGGAAACGTTCAAGGTCAGGTTGGACGGGGCTCTGAGCAACCAGATGTGGTTGAAGATGTCCCTGCTCACTGCAGTCACCTTTAAAGGTCACTTCCAACCCCAACTGCTCCATGATGTGCCACTAAGAACACCACCAAATCATCCCTCCGAGCCACTTGTTCCTCCACAAGTAATTTAATAACACATTTCTCAGTCTCTTCTGGTTGCACAGCTGAGGCAGGAGATAAAGCCAAGCTTCTCACAGCACCCAAGCAGACACAACTGATGCTGGGAAAAGCTGATGGGTTCGTTCCACCCTCCGTGCCATAAAAAGTGGTAAGTGACACTTTAATGCACGACATGTTGCATTCCTTCATAAGGCTGCAGTAATTGAAGCCACGTGAAACTGCGGTGCTCCGGGTGACCCCGGAGTGTGCCACACACCTGGAAGCAGTGAAGCTCAATTAATATGTCATTGCTACTAATGACAGCTACCAGTGAGAACCTCCAGCCAGTGGCTGCACCAGAGGAAACAGTAATCCCTGTATTTAAGCAGATAATGTACAGTAAACACCAAGGCACCATTGTTTACACGCGGCGCTGTTTTGCATCAGCACTTAAAATCCTGCTCTCTCAGGAACTCGGTTTCTCACTGAATTCCACGGTTGAATTTACCCCTGCACTGCATTTGTCGGGCTCTCTGCGTGCAAAAATTTGCAGCCACTAAAATAAAATCAGCTGAGAGCCATTACAGACAAAATCAAACGGTGCTGAGACAAAGGCTCGTGCAATAAAAAGGGGACATAAATCACACGTTTGCCCAGAAAAAGAAAAGCCTACAGTAAAATGGCCTTAAGGATTTGATTTAACCTGTCAAAACCCAGGAAATTCGGAGTTGAGAGTTGAGATTCCTTTGCTTCATTGTTAAAATCAAGTTATCAAGAGTCCTACAGTAAGCATATGCATAAATAGATGTGCATACCCAAAGAGTCTGAATATTCTCCATAAATAGATGTTCACAGACATCTGAATATTCCCTTCATGCAGTTTACTGGTGGCCCAGTAGAGAGGTTGAGATTCCCCTTTTCACTCTCTCAGCATCAGATCTGATGTCACTAAATAGGACATCAGGCTCTTGACACAATCTACGTGTCCCAAGTGCTGAACCTGAGAAATTATTAAACCATTGAAGCAGAAGCTCACAGGGAATCAAAGACTGATGGGGCTCTGAGCAACCTGGGCTAGTGGAAGGTGTCCCTGCCCATGGCAGAGGAGCAGGAACTGGGTGATGTCTAAGGTGCCTTCCAACCCAAACCAACCTACCAGCCCATGAGTGTTCCAGCACAGCCTGAATTCACACCATCCCCGTCCTCGCTAGGATTGCAGAGTGGGATATCGAGTTACAAACGTGACATCACCCTGAAAAGCCTCCCCTGACTGAGGGCTGTGTTGATACCACGACCAGGATGGTGATTCATGAGGAGTTTGGCTCTTCACAGCAACCCTGTTGGCAATATCAGCCCTGTGCACTCTCACCAGGGTGGAGACAAACCCCAGAGGGGTTGTAGTTTCTGGCTGAGCCATCCCCAGAGACAAAGCCCCTTAGTGAAAGTGGCTGTGACCTTCTGCAGAGCTCCACTGCTCCTCCAGCAGCCATCATCACCACATCTATTTTATTTCTCCAGTCATACTGTTCTCTCATCTCAGATTTGGCTGAGATTTGTCTGTCAGCTTTATCTCCCGCTAAATTCATTTCAGCTCTCTGGCTGATTCTCACAGGGATTCATGATAAATAATATTCTCTGCTTTCCTCATGCCCCAATTTCCCCTGACTTTGCTTTTGTATGTCTCAGTTTCATGTCCATTCTACTGACCTGCCTGAAATTCTACTTCTTTATGGATTGAGAGCTCCAGCTTCCTCAGTGATGGGCAATAGTCAGTAAAGCACCAGCTAGGCAGTAGAGACAACCACTAATTAATACTGATTGCACAAATTCAGCTCAGTCTAAAATCCCCTCTGGTGTTTTTTGAACTCTCTGGTCCACTCTGCGTGTTGAGCCATCGGTGAAATCAATCCCACTGTGAGTATTTGCACTGCCTGATACTTGCAATCTATTCAGGGCAAACACTTGTCTGCCAATCCCCACGGCAGGAAGGTTTCCCAAGATATGCTAATAGCACATCTCCAGCCCTGGAAAAACCCTGGAGTAAAGAAAGCCCCGGGGGAAAAATAACTCCTGAAAAGGCTCTGAGTTCAAAAGGGAGGAGACAAGAGAAAAACACATCTGGAATTTGCAGGAGATGAAGAAATAAAAGCTTTTTGGAAACCACAAAAGGAGGATCTGCAGACAACAATATGTAGGAGTTTTGAGTGATGCAGAAAGTAAGTGCAGTGCTGGAAATGCAAGAAAATTCTACGTGGGTTTGAGGGCAGGAAGAGGTGGAGAGGAGGTGTCATTCTTTCCACTGGTGCCTGGTAGCCACCTCTGGGGAGACTTAGAGCCACCAATTCTATGTCACTGAGACTGATTGTATGGAGGACTCCATATGAGAATAGATGATCTTTCTTTTCTTTTCTTTTCTTTTCTTTTCTTTTCTTTTCTTTTCTTTTCTTTTCTTTTCTTTTCTTTTCTTTTCTTTTCTTTTCTTTTCTTTTCTTTTCTTTTCTTTTCTTTTTTTTTCTTTTCTTTTCTTTTCTTTTCTTTTCTTTTCTTTTCTTTTCTTTTCTTTTCTTTTCTTTTCTTTTCTNTCCTTCCTTCCTTCCTTCCTTTTCTTTTTCCTCTCATTTATTTTGTTTCTTTTCTTTCTTTTTCATTGCTTTTCTTCCTTTTTTGTTTCTTTCTTTTCATTTTTTCCTTCCGAGTTTTGGTTTTTTGTTTGTTTGGCTTTTGGTTGGTTGGTTTGGAGTTTTGTTCAGTTTGGGATTTTTTTTTAGATAGAAAAATTGCTTTGGAGACATAAAACCAGGTTCTGCAGTTCCTTGTAAATAATCCAAATCATGGCATCACTTCCAAACTCATAAACTGCTCTGGGATTGGGCTCTCCCAAGGAGAATACAAAACAAAGCTGAACAGGTAAGCTCTTCCTTGACTGGAATGTTCAGCTGACTTTTTAATTTGTTTTTCTGTTGCCATTTGGTTTTTAGGATTTCTTTGTTTAGATTTGGGATTTGAAGAGTAAAAGCAAAAGAAACTCCTGTTAAAGCCATAGGTCTGCTGGCAGAACACCATTTTTCCTCACCTTTCTTCCATACCACGGAATGGCCTTGAATTCATGAAATAAGGGGACAGTTTTACTGTCTTTGAGGAAGTTCAACCTTTAATCTCTATCTTTTCAACAGGAGAAGGATATAAATGGGGCTGAAATTCACAGTCCCTCCTGCTCACACTGGGATGCTCTGCTTAGAAAAACTAAAGGAAATGATAAAAAAATAATGTGATCCTGTGCCTGGCAGAGCAGAAGGAAGTCCAGCTCCCCATCCTATTCCAAGGATTTTTAATGCATTTGTGCACAATGTCCACACCCAAATAATACACATTTAAAGCAAATCCACATTAAAAAAATAATTTGAAAAGACATCAAATCTTTGTCTCTTCCCCTGAAAAACTTGACTTTTCTGTGCACTGTGAAGTCAATTCAGTAGGTCAGAACCCCCCACACAGTCAAATGGACAAGGATTGGATGCCTTGAACTTCGTGGAGAAGTGAACTGGGTTTCAGTGGAAAGGGAAGGGGGGGGGG
>VXAU01001946.1:7361-23861 GCA_013399695.1 Formicarius rufipectus | reverse complement strand
TGCAGATTTTTTTTTTTTTTTTTTTTTTTTTTTTTTCCCCCACCCTTCTTCCATTCTTATTATTATAATTATTTGATTTGATTTGGATGAATTCTCTCCCTTCCTTAAACGAAAATACTAACTCCGAAGCCGAAATCCATGTCCCCTGCAATTCGAAAGAATCGGGTCTAATATGCCAGTGACACCTCCGCCTTGCAGTAGTCGCGATGAAGGAAAAATCCAAGAACGCGGCGAAGACTAGACGGGAAAAGGAAAATGGAGAATTCTACGAACTGGCCAAACTCCTGCCCCTGCCCTCGGCCATCACCTCCCAGTTGGACAAGGCGTCCATCATCCGTCTCACCACCAGCTACCTGAAAATGCGAGCCGTCTTCCCCGAAGGTAAAACCCCGCCGAGGCTCTCAGGGGAGACACGGGGGGACAAACAGAGGACCGAAAGGGAGCGGGGAGGGGGTGATGGGGTGGGCACATACCCCGAGATAAGCCCGCATCGCCTCAGCGTCCTGGGGGAGAGTGGCGGGATGCCTGCTGGGGTCCCAGAACCGGGTGGCGAGAGAGGAGAGACCGAGGGAAAAGCCGCCGGGAGCGGAAAGGAGCCTGCCTGCCCGGGAAGAGGAGGCAGCGCTGCGCTGCCCAAAAAACGGCTGAGGCGGGGGCCAGACCCGCCCGGTTAATCTTCCCCTTCTCCCCCTCCTCTTTCTCTGCCGGCTCAGCACCGTTTGCTCGGGGGGATGTTCCCGAGGGGAGCGGGCTCGGCTCGGCTCCACCGGCGTCTGCATCCCCGGGAGGAGCCCGGCCGGCCCCCGGGGATGGCCCCTCGGCACGGCGTCCAGGCACGGCTTCGGTGGGGGAAAACTAGTGGGGTTGTTGTTGTTGTTATTTCGTTTTGGTTGGAGTTTTCTGGAAGGTAGGGAAGCAGGCTGGGAAATAAAGTGCGGCGGCTTCTCAGCGAGGCCCTCCGCCTTCTCCCGGGGCCGGGGACAGAGGGGAAGGAGGGAACGAGCCCAGCCTGGCTCCGAAGGGGGCCTGGACCCCGCTGCTCTCCGGCCCGAGGCTCCTGTGGCTCTTCTCGGAGACATCCAGCAGCGAGACCTGGAGCCGCTGTCTTCTTCCCCAGGGGTTTGGTGAGAACCAGACCCTCACCCGAGCGCCTTTGGGGCGAGGGGAGGCAGCGGGCCGACACCCGTGGGGACCCGTCGGCCGTCCGTCCTGTCCGTGCCACCTCTGAGCTGGTGGGAGACGTGAAATGAAACGCTAGTTAGTGGCTGCGGGCGGCTAAATAAAGCCAGTCTCCCCTCCCTTTGTCGTTTGTTTGTGCCTCTCCGAGCTTAGGAGGAGGGTGAAGGAATTAGCGAATTTCGGAGTGGAAGGTCTGCTCTCCGTCGCGGTTTGTAAGGAGCTTTCTTAAAAGGATTAAAAAAAAATTAAAAAAAAAAGAAAAAAGAAGAAAGAAAAAAAAAAAGAAAGAAAAAAAAAAGGGAAGGAGGGCGAAATAAACTCCCCCTTCTAACCCCAGCAAAGCTTACCGTTGTGGCCATCTAGTTCAGAAAATTCGGGGGCAAGGACTACCGTGCTACGGGAAACCGGGGCTCCTTCAGCGTACGCTCCCGGGGCACGCCGAGTTAGCGGAGCAAAGGGAAGCGAGGCGCTGCTCCGCTGCATTTTCCAGCCATTATCCCCCATCGGGAAATTCCCCGATGAGAAATAGAGCGTCGTAATTTCGGGGGGTCGCTCGCCGGCCCTGCCTGGGGAACGTGCCCCCGGATGCCTTTGATTTAGGAGGGAAGAAAAGTGGCACGTTTCGAGATGCTGCGGGATGTGCCCCGGCTTTTCCAGCCCTACTCATTCTCGAGAGCAACAAGACGACCCCGAGAGCAGGTTTATACCCGCAGCTCGGGTGTGTTTTATGTGTCTGTCTTCCTTAAACAGGCCGAGCGTGCGCTTCCGCACACTCTGCTTATTAAGGGCAACGTTTAAATGCATACAGCGAATTCCTGATCTTTCATCGTCTTAAGTACGGGTGGAAATACATTTAAAACCAAAGCTTTGCATCCAGGGATGACAGGCCGGGGGAATAAGCGCCTCCGGTCCCCGAGCCGTGCGTTTAGTGCCTGGGAGGGTGAAGGGGAGAGGGGGAGGCGGGGAGAGGAGGCTGCAGGCACTGCCCGCACCCCGCGGGCTGTAATAGGGCGTTTGGTGGGGGGCTGCTCGATGGCACAGTCCCGCGTCACCCCAACTTCCCTCTCCCTCGGGATTTGTCTGTGGAAGGAGAGGAGAAGGGTCCCCATCCGTCCGTCCCTCGTCGCTCCTCTCCCCGTCCTCGAATACTGGTTTCCAGTTGGCTTTACTGGGAGGGGAAGCAGGGAACCCAACGGCCCGGAAAGGTTTCCCGGCACAACATCTTAAATCCTGAGGCACCAAGACCTAGGGAAAAAGCCCTAGGTGCTTTTGAGAGTGCTAGACCCGATGGGCACACAGGTCCGAGGTTCTGGGGCTTGATATTAAAGGTGGGCATATAACAGGACCCCTCGCCACGGGCCCACCTTTGCTCCCGGGGCAGTGGAGCCGCGATGCCCGCGCTCCCACGGGAGTTGCTCCCGAAGAACACGTACAGCACCCCGCACACCTCGGCTGTCACCGTGGCATCACCCACGAAAGGCTTAAAGGGGTGGCAGGGTGCGGGGAACAGGCCTGAAATGCCATCAGCATGTGTGCTAGGCCCGGACTAGCTGAGGCCAGAGCGATCAGAAACGTTGTCCAGCTACGAACCTGGTTTCCAGCCCTGTCTAGACTGGAGGGAAAGGGAGAGAGGGAGGGTCGTGCTTTTAAAAACCTTCGTGGATGGCTTCCCTCCCTTATTCCCAGAGCTGGTTGAAACATAATTTAGGAAAAGTTTGAGCCCGACTGATCCCAGCACATCGACAGGGCTAGTAAATTGATTCAGACAGGTCTCCTGCTCTCTCCGGTCAGAGTTTTCCCGAAGATGCACATTATAGACTGAACTCACAGATCCGGCCGCAGAGGCGCCCGATCAGACTCCAAGAAGGGAGAGGGAAAGGGGAATTTCTACCCCAGCTCCTTTCGCCCCTTGCAGTGCAAGCCTTGGAAGGCATAATTTCGTGCGCTGGTGTTACAGACTGTGCCCCGCGGTATCGCTCCGACCTTGAGATTCAGGAGTTAAAGACAGGAGACAGCAACCTACAGCCTCCCCCGCACTCCCGCTCGGCGACACCGTCTTCTCTCGAGCTGTGATTTTTTTTCCCCCTATTTTTTTTTCAAGGCATTTGAAGCTGTAGAACAAAAATACACCACGGAACTTCTGTCTTGACTGTCAGCATTTTTTTTTTTTTCCTGAAAATGACCTAATGAAAGAAAGAAAGCCGAGAATAAATCGTGTTTAAAATTCACGAGTCTCTGTCCTCCGGTTATGGCAGACTGGTTAAATCGTCACCCACTCCCTCCTCCATCCCTGACGCAGTATCCAAAACTGATTATAAAATTGGACATTTATGGTTGTTTAAACCGGATGGGAGCGAGCTAATTACTATGTGACTCAAAAGATAATTTGCGCTATTGAAAATAATCTGAATAAAGTAACTGAGAGGTAGATCTTAGACTTTCCTTATTCCGAGATGCAGACAATAGAAATTATTAGGCGCTCACAGAGTTTTCTGCTCTCATTTAAACCATAAATGTATATTTTAAGAAAATAAAGACGTATCGCAGCTATTTCACCTTATTTTCATAACCACTCGTAAGAGGTTCGCTAATTAATTAAATAAATAAATATAGCCCGAGGGGCGAGTAACCCCTTTTCGAAACCGTGCTGCCTCTATTGCACTAACCGCTATTAGTGACATTAAAGATCTTACTAAAACAGAAGTGGGGGTTTTTTTAGGGCTTCCCTGAAGCTGCGCGGCCGTTCCCGGGCGGTGGGAGCGGGAGGCCCTGCGGGCACGGGCGGCGGGGTCGCTCCGGCTTCTCCCTCCCGGCGGAGAGGGAAGAAGGGAGGATAGGAATAAGGGAAGGAGGGAGGGCAGAAGGGAGGAAAGGAGGTAAGGCGGGGGTCACCGCCGGGGTAGCTGCGGGTCTGCCCGGGACCTCGCTGTCTGTAGTACCGCCGCTTTGGGGCCTGCTATCACGGTCTGGTGTTTTTGGCTCGGGGGTAAGAGCCAGGTTTGGGATTGTCCGAGCGTCCTGGAGAGCAGTTTTGTTGTGGTGTGTTTTGGGATATTTTTTCCCTTTTTTTTTTTTTTCCCTTCGAGTTGACCTTTTTGTTTTCTTAAAAAAAAAAAAAAATAGAAGAAGAAAAAAGAAAGTCTTGATCTTTCCCACCGCCCAGCCCTCGGCCGCCTTCCCCGGCGCTGACGCTAATGCCCGCAGGGAGAAGGCGGGCGGCCCGGCACATCCCTGCCGAGCCTAGGTTTACACAGCCCTGCTCCTTCCCAAAACGACCCCGACGTGGGAGCTTCCCAGGTTACTCCCACCAGGACAGGGAGCTCCTCGTCGGCTCCAGACCCATCCCTGCCCCTCGGGTCCCGCGGTGCGACCCTCAGTGCCGTCGGGGCTGAGACACCTCGCCCCCCGCGCCTAAAGCCAAGTGCGATCTGCGCCCCTCGTCCCTCTGCCTCCCCCACAACACGGGATGACGTGAGACCCAAATCCAACCGAGGATCTCGACTAAACGAAGGAGTCAAAGCTCGACAGAGGGCAAGGGCCGCCCTCTGGGTGATTTTGCTTTCCCGGCCGAGGGAGTCACAACAGCGCTGGGGAAAAAAAAGCCAAAAAACCAGGAGAGGCGGCGAACCCCCGGAGCTTGTAGTTGACCCAAGGTTCTTTGTGAAGGATGGCGATTGAATGACGCGGGGGGACCGTGCGCTCCGGGGGAGCCGGGGAACAGCACAGCAGACACAAAGGAAATAACTCCAAGTTACAGGGCAACCCGATACTTAACATTATACATCGCTAAGTAATTCTTTTAGCAGAATCCCGAGTAGAAAAGCTACCGGGGTTTCAAATGTGTGTGCGCACGAATTTATGTATGTGGAGAGCAAAGGTGGGAGTTGTTCCCAAATATTTCTAGATCTTATTACAGTTAAACTCACACTCCCTCCTCCCTGGAAACTGGGAAACGGTACAAAGTGAATGTTGAGGTACTTTGAAAAAGAGCCAAAGGTGTCAAAAGACGAAGGGAGGGGGGGCGGGAAATCGTGCCCGGGGTTGCCAAAGGGAGGGGTCGCGATCGTATGAGAACCCCTCGTCTTTAAAAGGCAAAAGCAGCACGAACTTTGGGGTGCCGGTGCAAAACCCCCTCTCTGCCTCCGGGACGGCGTTTTCAGAGACGAAACCTGCCGCCCGGAGGGATCTGATGGGCACAGTTGTATTTGGGGTCGGTTATTTCCCCTGCCGGGATTCCCACTGTGCCAGTCCTGCCCTCCCAGCACGGCCCTGATCCCGGTGGGGACAGATACCAGTACAGACACCAGTAAAAGCAGGGCAAACTGGGAGAGAGGCTCATCTTATACATGTTTGCCGACGGCGGGATGCCAGGAAATAGAAGGTTTAGCTTGGGACTGGCAAATCCCCCTCCAGCGGGCAGCCCTTGGCCCTGCCTGCTCCGCCGACCGGGACTGGCTATGCTGCTAAGCCCAGCTCAGCCCGACCGGGCTTTTCTCTGACGGTAGAGCCCGGAATCTCCCCAAGTCGCTGGATCCAGGCGATGCCTTACTCTCTAGCACGTCAAAGGGGGGACAGTCCGCTCCCGCCGGTGTTCCCAACATTTGCAGGAAGGATGCTCCAGCTACTCCCTTTGTAGGGAAATCCCTTTCTGGGCCGGGTCAGCAGGTAATTCGTGCTGCAGTGGGGCACTTTCAAACTTTTCATTCCAAACGAATGCGCCGCACCGCTCGCAAAGCCGTGTCGGACACCCCGCAGCCCACCCCGACGGGGGTCCCCTCCCGGCCGGGGTGGCACTGGCCAAGTCGCACCGCGACAGAGCGATGTAGGAATCGCTCGCCGTGTATCGGCAGCAGTTTTGGCCTCGCTCCAGGCCAGTGAGTGAAAATGTGCATTATTTACCTGCTGGACAGGAGCGGCCCGGCGGGGTCTATTGCATCCATATGTTTACAAGACGTAAAGCTGCGCGTTTGCAAATCTGTCGGAAGACGAGTTAATGGGCGTTAGCCCTCTATTTGGACGTAAGGTTTTATTCGTTTCGATTCCACCTTTAAAGCGATCTGCTGGTGGATTAAACGATAAAATCATCGGCTTTAAAATAAGCTTAGACGACTGCCAAGCTGATCCACCAAACTTATTTACGTTTCATGTGGGTTCGCAGTTGTAACCCAAATTTAAAATTTCAAAGGGAACAAATTTGCAAGAGTGACTTTCTTTCAAGTTTGGACTAGGAAATAACCTCAAAACTAGGGCAGATTTGGGGGGATGCTGTGAAATGATACCTATCCTGCCGTGACGGGCAGGAAGGGGCGAATTGCCACGCACACGTGCGGCAGAAACACGGCTCGTCCTTGAAGAGCTTCGTAAGTGGCTCAAGGAATAAATCTGCTTCGTCCATCGGAAAGTTATAGCTCGCCTCAGGACAGTTTTCACTCCACTATGTGTGACCCCCTTTTCAGTATTGGAATCCCATATTTTGCGACTGGTAATTAGTAAATCGAAATAAGGACGAGCGGCTCAGCACAGGCACAGGCTCTGTCGTTTGCATTTGTTACCGTCTCGGGAAAGAAATCGCAGGATGTCTCTGCGACACCCAAACTTGCCTCCCCGAAGGAAGCTCCTTTTCAGCAGAAAGAACATTTTAGCGTGTCCCTGGAAGTTCAGGAGCCTTCTCCAAACGGAGGATTGGAAAACGGCGCAGAAAAGCGCGAGTTTTCGTTTGGCTCTGCCGAGCACATTTCCCACTGCGTGACCAAGCGCTTCTCCCGGCCAAGGGAAGGTGCCCTTCCTCTTCCCACAGGGAAGTGCAGCCACACACCGCGAATTCCAGGGGTTTGGAGAATCTGACACGGGGTGGGGATGCAGGCACCGCTCCTTGGGAATGACCTTGGGTGCTGCTACTGCGACGGCGGAATGGAGTTGTCAGGGCCGGCCGAGGTCCCCGGGTCTCCCTGCGGGGCTTCAGAAGCTGTTTCGTGCTTCCCCGGATGGGTCGGGACACGGGGCCAGGCTCGGTTCACACCGGGAGGGGAGGTAAAACCCGTGGGGAAGCACCGCGGCCAGCAGCGCTCTGCCGCCCGTCCTCCCCCTGTACGTCCAGTGGGAGATTCCGTCCATCCCAAGGAGCGTCCCAAGAGTGGAGAGAAAGTCTCGCATCATTTCTAGACCATGTCTAAGTGGCCAAAGGACCCGCGGACCCGTGAGGGCTTCAGGAAGGGCGTTCAGAATCACGCTCCGGAGCTGGGATTTCTGTCTGCGTGCCAAATTCTCCCTCCCTCCCGTTGCGGAGCGGAGCGGGGGTCCCTCCGCAGCCGTCTTTGCCTCCACGACTGTCCCGGCGTGGGAGGTTTCTTTGGAAGCCCTTGGACGGGCGAGAGGTCACCGCAGGCAAACAAGGCGCTCGGTTTCACGGCGACACACGGGTTTGAAGCGACCCTGGAGGCTGCCCGGGCTGAGGGGCGCAGGGCTGAGCATCCATCGCACGCTACCGACGGGACCCCCGCGGCGAGCATGGTATTCACGGCCCCGCCGGGCTGGCAGCACCGAATCTCTGCCCTCACCCTGCCCTCGTCCTTAGGGTTCCGTGGTGCCCAGAAGCCGTCCTGCAGCCCCGAGGGCTGTTCTTTCTCTCCAAGAAGGAGGCACTAAATGGATGCGGTCGCGTCCCTCCCTGTCCCTCCGTCTGCGCGCCCATTCGGGCAATGACACGTCTGCCATCAGGTGCCAACGTGAGTGCCCAGCTCTTCGGCTGGCACGGGGCTGGTGTTAGCTCGGCCGGGGAGCTGGTGTAAGCCTTCTGTGCGTGGAGGAAATGAAAAACAAATAAACCAACAACCCCAAGCCCATCCCAGCCCCTCTCCTCGCCCCAAGCATCCCCCACGCCAGCTCCATCAATGACTTCTCACTGTCACCAAGGCAGTGCCGGGCACCCGGGCTCCCCCTAATCGGATCGGGCTGTGGGGTCAGCGGGGCCTGGGAGGGGGGAACCTGTGCCAGTGGCTCCATCCCGGCCGTGCGCAGGTGAAGGGGCCGTCGGGGCAGTTTCTCTCCAGCTCCTTTAACCTTCTCAGCCCCCTCCTCGGCCGGGACTCGCCTTGGCCAGCGGGGAGGGGGATTCATCGGTCACAATGACGGGCATGGCGCTGCTGGAAGGACGGTCCCGGCACGGCGCGCGATGGGGAGCGGTCGGAGCCGTCGCCTCCCCGGGGACCGACGGCTTTCCGGGGATGGCGAAAGTGCGTCCGCAGGGGTGTCCTTGCCCAGAAAAAGAGCAATTCCCTTCCCACGGGTGTGCGTGGAAGGGACTCAAACTTCCCAACCTTCTTAACCCTCGTGTCGCGGCCTGACCCGCGCCCCGCGGGGGAACGGGGCAGGACGGGCTACGGGCAGCGCAGCCCCGACGGGGCGGCAGGACGGGCCCGGCCCCTCTCCCCGCTCTAACCAGCTCCTTGCTTCCCTTGCAGGTCTGGGCGACGCCTGGGGACAGCCGAGCAGGATAGGGCCCTTGGATAACGTGGCCATGGAGCTCGGATCCCACTTGCTTCAGGTAGTTGGACGCCTTCCTCCCGTCCGCTCCGCGCATCGGAAACACGGGGTGCGGTGGGATCTGCCTCCCGCCTCTCCTCCTCCTTTTCCTTCTCCACTTATTCCTAACCCCCGCACCCTAAAAGTGTTAATCAGAGACCCCAAATCTGCCGGGGTTGTGCCCAGACAGTCCCCGGGGCGAGCCGACGGGATGGGGTTGGAGGGGAGCAGGAGCCCTGGAATTTCGGGAGGAGAAATCCGAAAGGGAGCATGGGGCTCCCGAGGGAGGGGGGAACACCTGGAGTGGATCTCCCGTGAACTTCAGCACCTGAAAATACTGTTGTTCAAAATCCCGTCGATCTGCCCTGGAATTCCTCCGAACTCCAGGAGAGTGTAAGAAGTCGTAGCTGAGGCGAATGTTGCAGCAGGAGGGGGGGAAAATGCGTTTAACTCCATTATATATATATGAACTTAATGCAGCGCGGGTTTTCTCCCCCGATTTTAAAGACCCACTAAAGCGCAATCATTTAACGGCGAGTTTTATTGTGGGAGGTTAATTCCTGGTCACAGAGCTGGAGCTGTTTTTACCGTTCGCTCGGCTGGGGATAAAAAACTCAACAGAAAAACTCTGTTCGGGCTTCTGTGGCCGGGGGGGTTTTGCCCACCCCCGTGTCCCCGCCGGCGGGGAGAGATGTCCTTGTCCCCAGGCTCCAGCTGTGGCAGGGTGGGCGAGCAGAGAAAGCTGTGCCTTGTCCCCCTACCTTGGAAATGACGGGCACATGTAATTAAACATCGCCCGCTCTCCTGGAGGGAAAAAGGAGAGCGTTTTTTGGGAGGCTGATTTGAAGGGCGAGGCACTGACCAGATATAGGCGATTGGGATGGATAGGGCTCAAAATTATCTCCTGGGGAGGGATTTCTAGCCTTGAAAATTAGCTGGTGTCCTCTCTGCTGTTTCAGAATCACTACCCCACCTAGAAAATGCCCTTCTAGAGATGTGTAATATTATATATGCATAATATAATGTATGGGTTAAAATCCACACCTACTCATACAAACCACTGTGACACTTGCTCCTCCTCCCTGTTGGCTCTTCCACCTTTTTTTCTGGCATTAATTGAACTTATACTTAATTACTTGCTGATCACCTGTAATACTCATTTTACAGTACAGTTATTCCTGAATGACGTATTCTTAAGACTTTAATAAACCCCCATTTGCTGTAAATTTTTTTCATTAAAAAAAGGGTCCTTAGATTGAAGCCTTCCACGTGGGGTTTCAGCTTCAATGTGTTTCTCTGCAGAGGAAATGCTGGGACCTGCTGCACCACACGATGCAGTACCAGCAGCATTGCCATGGGTTTCATTGTGATGCTAATTGTGGAGCAATTGCAAGATGACAGCGTTAGAAAGCAAAGTGCAACAATTTATTTCCCATTTTAATACTTGTACCAAATTTAATTTGTGTTCCAAAAAAAAAAGGATAAAAAAGTAAAGGCAAAGAGTAATCTGTTTTCAATTACATGCTGTAGAATCGTTAGTAGGCCAGGGAATAATTTGGAATATTTTCTTATTGGACTGGCACTATGAGAGAATAAAGTATACAGGATTTTATTGCTTCTTTTCTGGTTCAGCAACTTTAAATGAATTAAAATAGGTGGCTGTCTTATCTGTGTGCTGTAAAAATTGTTTTCTTTTCCAAATATATTTTCCTGTTATTTCATACATATGTGTTGATTAAAGCTTTCTCAACTGGTTAGAGATAATGGATTTTTTTTTTAATTATTTTTTTTTTCACTGTAGGTATCAGATACTTTTGAAAAAAAAAAAAAAAGCCTTAAATTGGGCACAGAAAAATCAAAGCCCCCCCCTAAATTGAGTCCAGATTGTGTCCAGTTTTGGCCAAGCTGTACCACTTTCCTTGTACTCCTATGCATGATGTATGACTAAATTAAACTTCAGTTTTTACACACACAAATACTATTTACCTTCCAGCCAATATCCTGACCATAAAAATCTGTAGGATTGGATTGGATTCACTGAGTATTGGCCTCAGTAGAGGTTCCCATCCTGCAAGGATGCAACTCCATCAGCACAGATATCTCTCTTCGAGTGTGATGAAGTTCTGGATGCGCTTTTCCTCTGCTCTGTTTTTGAACGTTTAAGTGGTCAGAGAGCAGATAACCCTCTGCTCAGAAATACACTGTGGAAAACACAGTCAGATGTAAAGCACCATTAAATGCACTGCAAAGAGCAGAGAGCTGGCTCTGCCAATTACGCCATAAAAAATGGCTCACGTAGTGTTCGACTTCCCCACATAGCTCAGGATTTGTGCTAAGCACTAAACCAGCCAGAATTACCTCAAAGTGGAGCACTAAAGCTGCATCTGTAGGGGGGGTTGGGGGTGAGATGGATTTCACAACCTGAGTCGTGGAGTTTGAAAAACACCATCAGATCAAGGTTTCTCCTGCTTTCATTTCACTGCAGACAGAAATCTTCCTCCAAGTTTGTTTTATTGTCACTGCAAGAGCTTTCCCAGAGTGCTTGTCCTTTACCCTGCGTGTTTCTCTTCATTTCAGACTTTGGATGGCTTTGTTTTCGTGGTAGCATCAGATGGCAAGATAATGTACATCTCTGAAACAGCATCTGTGCACCTTGGCTTATCTCAGGTATGAGTGATGTGTTAAATCTGCTGTTAAATCTAAATTTGGAACCTAAATGGTATCTTGCCATTATATAATATCACTTTTTTAGGGCTATGTGAAGGTTTGACTTTTTTCCCTGAAAACAACCTTAGTAAAAATATTCAAGTTCCCTTTGCTTACAACCACACCACGACTGTCTTTATATCTTTTCTTGTTCATTGTATTTTCCTCCTCATTACCTTTAAGAAGGGCAATAAATAATATGATATTGCAAATTGCAGATGTATACAGGGCCTGAAACCCAACCCTCCTGCCTGCGTGGTAACGCAATCCCTCTGAAATAAAGCTCAGAACTCGAGTCTGTAAGTTTTAGATTGTGTCAGATATTGAGCCTTGCTATGAAATGGAGAGGAAACCTGATGTGGAACATGAGTTTTATGGTAAATGTGCCTGAGGAAAAAAAAAAAAAGGCAAAGAAAAGGGGGGCAGATTTATGAGTGTTCACATGGAATTCAGGGTAGTTTTGCCTGAGTTTTTCCAGCTCAGTGGTCTTTTCAGTAAAGCGTTTTATATGGTTGTGATAGAACTCATAAAACTCAGTTTACTACTGTTCTGCACAAGGAGTATAAGGGGGTTTTATTGTGTTTTTTTTTTTTCTTAGATAGACATTTCTAAATTTTTTTTTTCTGCCTCCTTGGGATAGGCACAGGGGCAAATAGCCCGAATTTATTGCAGAATGCAAGTTCCCATACCTTTGTCTGTAAATGTCTCACAGAAATTCCTTGGTAGCACCTGACCCAAAACTTGCTGACATCCAAAAGGAAAATTCCTAACTCATTTCACTGGGCCCTGGATGAGGCTTGCAAGACACAGAAGTGTTTCCTCAGAAACAGCCGTGTATCAAACACTTCTGAGAGTTAAATAAAGTGAAATAAAGACCAAATAGCAGAGGGAAGAAGAAGGAGGAGAGGAAGGTGAGGGAGAGCAGGATGTTCTGCAAAGGCCTGGGGAATATGCCCTGTGGTTGTTTCAATAAACAGGGAGGGGGCTTGAGTGCTGGGGATTATGTGTGTACTTTAACCCTGGTGGGAACTAATATTTTTAATTGAAAAAATGTGAAGGTCTTTGGGTGTGTGTTTGTAACAGCGACGTTAGAATTAGTAGTTATGAGAGAAAATAAGCTCTAAAGAGTTTGAGAAAGCAAGTATGTAAAATAAACACCATTTCTAAGTCCCTGTTTCTCTAATAACTTCAGAAAAAATAGTTTGGAGAATAGGTAGTCTGTGAAGGCAATTTTTTCCTGCCAACTTTAAAAATGTGATGAAGAAACACTCTCAGTTCTTTCTTTTGGGGGAATATCAAGTCATCAGATCTTGTAGGTCTCAGTATTATCCAGTCAGGTGGTGAAATTAAGGAACTATGGGATCAGTAGGAAGAGGGGACTGAAAGCATCATACAGAATTCACTCCTTTTTATCCCTCCTGGCCTGACAGAATTCCATGTGCATGGAAATCTCTATAAACCCTCAGTGCAGGAGGTGTCCAGGAAAACTGGAGGATTTGCTCATACTCCTTCCTGAAGTCGGTTTGATAAGCAAAACCCCAAACCTTTCCCCTCAGCAGATAGTTATGAACAAATGATCTGTATCCTTGAAAGCCGGGTACTTCTAAATAAATTATTTGGATCCTTGAAAGTTGGGTATTTATAAATAAAGGAGCTGTGTCCTTAAAAGGATTGAGGAATGTGAAATTTAAGGGCATGTTTTAGGCTCTTATAACCCACAATTTCACAGCACACAGGGTTTTATTTATAAATAAAAATAATTATACATTTTTATATTTATAAATAAAAAATATTTACACATTTTAAAATATTTATTATTTTTATATACACACCCCCAGCTAAACAAGACAGTGATTTCCCCCCACCCCCTTTCTTCTCATGCTGATTTATCACCTGATCTGTTCTTGCTGTGACTCGATGCTCTATTTTTGAAGGGACAATTTTACTCCAAGTACTACCACCATTAATATTAGGCTGCTCCTACACCCTGGGTATTAATACCTGGACAGTGGGATATGTTTGGAAGCTTCNGACATTTCTAAATTTTTTTTTTCTGCCTCCTTGGGATAGGCACAGGGGCAAATAGCCCGAATTTATTGCAGAATGCAAGTTCCCATACCTTTGTCTGTAAATGTCTCACAGAAATTCCTTGGTAGCACCTGACCCAAAACTTGCTGACATCCAAAAGGAAAATTCCTAACTCATTTCACTGGGCCCTGGATGAGGCTTGCAAGACACAGAAGTGTTTCCTCAGAAACAGCCGTGTATCAAACACTTCTGAGAGTTAAATAAAGTGAAATAAAGACCAAATAGCAGAGGGAAGAAGAAGGAGGAGAGGAAGGTGAGGGAGAGCAGGATGTTCTGCAAAGGCCTGGGGAATATGCCCTGTGGTTGTTTCAATAAACAGGGAGGGGGCTTGAGTGCTGGGGATTATGTGTGTACTTTAACCCTGGTGGGAACTAATATTTTTAATTGAAAAAATGTGAAGGTCTTTGGGTGTGTGTTTGTAACAGCGACGTTAGAATTAGTAGTTATGAGAGAAAATAAGCTCTAAAGAGTTTGAGAAAGCAAGTATGTAAAATAAACACCATTTCTAAGTCCCTGTTTCTCTAATAACTTCAGAAAAAATAGTTTGGAGAATAGGTAGTCTGTGAAGGCAATTTTTTCCTGCCAACTTTAAAAATGTGATGAAGAAACACTCTCAGTTCTTTCTTTTGGGGGAATATCAAGTCATCAGATCTTGTAGGTCTCAGTATTATCCAGTCAGGTGGTGAAATTAAGGAACTATGGGATCAGTAGGAAGAGGGGACTGAAAGCATCATACAGAATTCACTCCTTTTTATCCCTCCTGGCCTGACAGAATTCCATGTGCATGGAAATCTCTATAAACCCTCAGTGCAGGAGGTGTCCAGGAAAACTGGAGGATTTGCTCATACTCCTTCCTGAAGTCGGTTTGATAAGCAAAACCCCAAACCTTTCCCCTCAGCAGATAGTTATGAACAAATGATCTGTATCCTTGAAAGCCGGGTACTTCTAAATAAATTATTTGGATCCTTGAAAGTTGGGTATTTATAAATAAAGGAGCTGTGTCCTTAAAAGGATTGAGGAATGTGAAATTTAAGGGCATGTTTTAGGCTCTTATAACCCACAATTTCACAGCACACAGGGTTTTNAAGGAGTTCTTGTTGTTCCTCCTCCTCTGGAAATCACAGGGAATTTTGCCACTGACATCATCAGGAATGAGATTGATGGGGAGAATTAAATCCTACAAGTGTCCCTCCCCGAGTTATAACCCCACACTGTGATCCCAACATGTGTCCTTACAGAGCCCCAGCCAGGACAAGCTGAGAGCAGAGGGATGGGGGTTGTAGGAAATCTTTTGGAGTGGGCACAGAAAGGCCTTTGGAGGAAATCATTTGACAATCAGCAAGTCCACATGTCCATTTCCAGTTAAAGTGTGATTTGTTTCAAAATACACATTTAAAGTAAATTAAAAAAAAAATAAATAAAGTAAATTTTAAAAAAAAAAAAAAGGTCATTTAAAAATATTTTGCAGGATCTTTTTGGAGATCTGCTGCAGTCTCATTTATCTCCTGGTTGAGCTTGGATTTAACTCCAGCAGAGGGAAATGAGAGCTTTGCAGGCTGGTGTGGTGAAACTGGTTAATAAATTGAAAAGCCAGGGTGGTTTCTCAGCGTGGCTTTGCCCAGTTCTGCCTGCAGATGATCAGAAACAGGATTTCTGAAAATCTACGTCTTCATTTGTGGACCTGCCACTTCATTTGTGGCTTTGGGGTTTTGCTTTGCCCTCAAGTGCAGCAGCAAATATAGCAAACGGTGATGATCAGGACCACCCCTCCTCCTAATTCCAGCTGGCCCCAGAGCAGGGATGAACTGACTTGTGCTGGTTGAGACAGCCAATTCCTGGCCTCTTTTTTCCATGGATAACAAACAGGTTCAGATTCCCCAGATATTTTTTCCCCTTAGAGTGCAAAGACACAAAATGGGGAGGAAAATCCTCGTAGGAAGAAACAATGAAAGACATATTTTCATTTTATTTTGAAGGTCTGGAGCTCATTCCAGCCATTTTCTGGATCCACGAGGGAGCCAAGCTTATCTTTGACTTTCGATAAGTCTTGAAATATTTAACCACAAACATCTGACCTTTTCCAGGAGTTTATTTTACTTCCATCAAATAAGCATATGAAGGGCAAAATGTGTAATTATTTGCTCTAGAATCCATCCACTTAGTCCTCTGTGTTTATTATGAATCATTCCTGGGCAGGAAAAAGCCATGCAGCTGAGTTGCACATAAAACCCCTCTTGGTAGGAAATGGTGATATTTGGTAGTAAGCAAGTATTTACAGGTATTAAAAAGCTGCATCAAGCTTTAATAAGCCCAGGGCATGGGATTTTAGGTTTATGAATTGAGCTGTATGATTTATTCTTTTTTTTTTTTTTTTAAATCTTTCAGTGCTTCATTGTAGGCTTTTAAACAGGCTGAATGTGCCCTGCCTAGCAGGAGACTGTGGTGAGTTCGCAGATGATGTGCACATATTTGGGTTATTTGACTCCCACTCAGCCCCCCCCATCCCCTCCCTGGTGGCTTTTTATGTTTCCCCTCGTGTTTTTGCAGTCAATTTTGGTTGCAGTGTTGGACATTCACCTCCTGCTGCTGGCCTTGCAAACACACCCATCCATCGGGGTGGAAAACATTTCTGGGTGGGTAACGAGGAGAACTTAGCCTGGCAAAACACTTTGGGGTTTGGATTTTTACTCTCAGGCCTGGGGGAGAAATGATAGTTTGCAGGAAAGAGTGACCTTTTGAATACCCCTGCATTTCTGTGAGGGTTCCTTTGAAAATAAGTGATGATCTGGGGCCAAGCAGGAGATGCCCATGAGTTAGAGATTTTAAGAGCTGCGTGTTGGTGTGGTTATGGTTACACTTGGTGAGAGCAGAGGTGCAGCAGGATCCTTTTGGGTTTACTACAGTGGATGTGCCTGGTCAGGTTGATTGGTGGGGTTTTTGTAAGAAAGTCTTTATATAGCAGGGAGAGATTGTTTGCACTGAGCCACCCGTGAATTCTTTTTTTTT
>VXAU01001945.1:64190-149369 GCA_013399695.1 Formicarius rufipectus | reverse complement strand
AGCATGGTTCTGATGTTCTAACACGCCAGTGTCAATTTGAGCAAGCCTTTGGAGGCAGGTGTTTGCCTTTGTCTCTTTGTCGTGGTTTGACCACATCAGATGGTGCCCGTTGGCCGCAGTTCGCCAATGGGGTGAAGGGTGGAGATGAGTTTTGATTAGGTCACCTTCTCTAGGCCCCTTTCCATGTGGAGCAAGCAATGCTTTCCTTTAAAAAAGGCTGCTTGGTCATTCAGATGCTGCTGAACAAGACTGTTATCTCCAGGGTCAGTGTTGAGCGACCAATGTCCTGAACCGCCTGCATGCAGGGTTGGGTCTGCGGCTCCTAGTGCACCTCATCACCTGTCGTTTCACCCTTTGCCTGTCGCTGCATGGGTTTGCCTCGAGCCTGCACAGTGGATTTTTTAGATGAGGCACAGCGTGTGCATAACTAGCTCCACCCCTTTACTCCTGAGGTTCATCTGCCAGGGCCTAGCAAGCTTGGACGGTGACAGTGAGGTCCTCACTGGTTAGAGTATCCTTCCCTTAGATGGATGGCCTTACATGGCTAAGCGAGCTCCATCTGCCTGGGTTTGGAGTTAGAGTTGTCCTTCTCCTAGGATGGTTGCCAGGCGGCTGACGAGCCCATCCTGCCTGAGGACACACTTTGTCTGACCCTTCGGTTGAGACCTTACTAGCATGGGAGACCCTACCGGAGGGATATGCTACCACTAGCATAGTTCAAAACCTCATTAGGGCATGCAAGCTTCTCCCCCATGACAAGGGGGTGTCCATGGAGAAGTCTTTAGACTATCTTAATTCCCAATACAGTTAATTAATTTGACCAATGGTTTCATGATTTTTAATAAATTAAAGTAATTGGTTTTAAGGAAGATGTAGTCCATGGTGTGCCTTAAGTGCCACTAATAAGAAGAAGCAGAATATAAAAGCCCATAACTTATTTGTGATATTTTTTTTCAAAATCTCTATACAAATTCAACTTCTCAGAAAAAAAGGAACCCAGGCTAAAATGAATCTTTGCATTAGTTTTCCGTCTTCTTTCTCTGTCATGTTGTACTGAGCTGAGCCACATTCTTGCTGTTAAGTTTGTATTCACAGAAACTTGCAAAGAAGTCTTGATTAACTTGATTCAAGGCAGGAAGAAAAGCAGATGCTATCCAAATAGCTTTATTTGTTGGACATAAAGAGAAGGCAGCTGCATGCATCAATTAAAAATATGTTTAAACTCTCTCTCATAAGGCCACTACAATTCATAAATGGTCCAAATTATGTCATGATTCAACAAAAATCTATGACGGTTATACACACAAAATGTCAATATGAAAAATACATACCTTCATTATTTTGATTTCCACATCATCCACCCATAACTTGGTTTAGAAAACTATGTGAGGAAAAAAAAAAAAAAGCCTATATATTTTTGTAAGGATATTATTGTCTTCTGAGTAGGGTAAAAAATTTCTAATTTTGCCAAAGAATTACACTGAGTTGCCTAAGTCCCCCATTCGGATAATGGAGGCCAAACAACCAGTAAAACCAGAAGGATAATGGGATGAACTGGATCCCACACTTCCCCCATACTGTGAGTAGCCCAGAATGCAATTAAATTTGTATATACAATGATTTCTGCCAAATTAAAAAATTACAAAGGTAACCAGTGAGCCACACTGAAATACTTAAAAAAAATTGCCCTGCTTTTTAATTTTTAGAGATGAGTTTTATTATTTTCTGATAGCTTCACAACTCATGCATGACTTTAGAATCTTCATTTTATAAAGAAAGTCTAGTCACTGAATACCTGAGGTAGAGAAGTGGTTGGCAAAAAAGGCACATTAAGAAAGTGGAGAAGAGAGGTGGCCCTGTACTTCTTCTATGTTCTCCTCATCAAGGCACCATAAAATTTCAATGATTATATATTTAAAGCACTATCAGTGTTTGGATACATCATTAGAATTATACTTTCCTTAAAAGAAATGCAATATTAAGTACAAGGTGTCAAAAAAAAAAATCTGTTAAACTGAAAATGGCTACATTCTGGAAATAGTTAAAATCTGACACACAATTTCAGATACATAACGAAAGTAATAAAATACCTGTGTGGATAGATGAGTTTTACTCTTCCTGCATTGCTACTTGTGATTAGAAAGTGTTTTCTCCAAACTTGGATAAAGTTGCCCATGTATGCCTCAGAAATTTCTGCAGAATCTGCTGCCTACAAAAGCTTGACCCTGTCTTAGTTGTCAATACATCGAATTTTAGAGAACACACCAGAACAACTCTAAATGTCACAAACTTCAAAATATTTCATACATCATAAGGAAACATGTATAAGAGTATTTCAAGAACATAGTCATCAGTTACAATTGTGTTAATAAGGTGTTCAGGTTTGTGGATATGAAATAAATGTAAATACATGTTTAGAGTTATTATGACAGCAGCAAAAAATAGCTTTCACCACTATGGCTACAAAAATGGATAGAAGTTAGAGAAAAATAGTTAACTGGAGACCAAGAAGATGGATTCACATTACTCAAAATAAACAACATTCTGATGAAAAAATGGCCATTGAAAAGACATGAAAAAAACACTCCTATAAATTATAGGCACTGCATGAAAATGCTGATTCTGCTTCACAGTGTTATAGTAGTCTACGTTTGATTACAAACTATGCAAAATTTCAAAATTAGTGGTAAAGAGGAAAGAAGTACCAGCATTTCTATTTTAGGCTTATTTCATCTTAGGGCTTGGATAAGGGTTAGCTAGCAGAAATATTGATGCTTTTCTTGGACTTCCATCCCCAGGGAGGCCAACAAAACCTGAGACAGAAAGGGGTGGAAAGTTTTGAGGAAAGATGATCATTGATTTGACTTCCAAAAACTGTGAGAATTCCCTCTTTGTAAGAATGTTCTACCTAACCCCTCCCTCTTTTTTAAGACCTGTTAGGAAAATAACTTCTGCTATTAGCAACCCAGTTCTTAATGCAGCAAAACCAAAATAAAATAGACAGAAAAAAATAAACTAAATGAAAAGATACAAAACACCTAAAAATACCGATCATTTAGCACCCTCATGTATGGTGAGGTCAGAGGTTAAAGGAAAAGAGTGAGGCAGAAACAGACGCTACTGGTAGAGGTAACCAACCCTTCTGAAGTACTTTTATTGCATCGTTTACCAGTGCACAGTAAGTAGGTACAAAACTGTGGAGTGTTGAGAACAGGTAGAGAGTGTTATGTCTTACCCTCTGCTTCCTTGTTCTGCCCCTTCCCTAACTGTAGTTTGATGAAGTAACTGGAAATGCATGGACCAAACTGCTCCAGGGGTCAACTTCATACCTGTTCAGGGAGCACTGAGAGACAACTGCTGCCACAAGTCTTTAGCAGGATACCCAGCTTCCAGTCCCAGAATACAGGCCAAATACTGTATTTGTAGACCTGATATTATTTTTCTGAGTAGTCTCAAGACTGTATATTTCTGGAGTTTATTTATGATTTCTGAGGAACAAAAAGGTTATTCATACTGCCAATAGTCAGCATTGGACTGAATTAAAAGATAATAGAAAATACTGTGGTAAAAGATAAATCAACAACTATATTCTGGGAAATGGCTAAGGAACAGCAACGTCAGAGAAAGAAAAAAAAATAAAAAGAACGGGGAATTCTGTCAGTCTGTTACCTTGGAGAAGAGTGAAAATGTGGAAGTGGTCAAGACATCATGAAGTTACAACTATCTGGAACCATTATATTCTGCTTTGGCCTGTATTTTCTTGCCATCTGGCTTTTCTCTTTCAAAATTAATGAAAACTCCTCCCTGTTCTCAATCTGAGAGTTTGGACTGTCCCCTTCCAAAGGAAACACTCAGCTTGCATTGCTGTTTTGAAATCCTAAAGGGAGGAGAGAATCTGTTTGTCAATTCTGCTGTGTTAATGAGCTGAGACTCTCCAGTCAGTAGCCACCCTGGTATCAAATGTAAATTAGTCTCAAAACAGCCTTGGTTTATACTGATACCTTGTTTACACATTACATCCCCAGGAATCTGGAAGCAGCTGGAAAACAACCCACTACAACTTTGTCTTGTTCCTGTTGCTGCGTGATTCTCCCTCCCTCATCTGTCTGCTGAGGGCCAAGAGTGCATTTAATCCAGTGGTGACATTTGTTTCTTCCAGGAATTATTTAAAAATTGTAAATGCTCCCATTAGATAAGATGAAAAAACTCCAATGTTACAGAAAATCAGTTCTATGGCTAATAGAACTGTAATTAGAAAAAAAAAATTAAAAAATTTCCCACCTATCATGTGCCTTCTTGGAAGTTGTGTAAAGTTTCAGCCAGAATGAGAGCCACGTACAGCTTTTTCTTAAAGTTCTAACTTATGGTTACAGTCAGGGAAAATACACAGCAAAATAGGTAAATAAAAAGGAACACAGGGACTATTTTTGCAAATACATACTGTGAGGAAGCAAAAAGAGCATTTCATAAAGTGAATTCCTAGTAACATAATTGTTCATTAAAGAGGTGAAATACCATGCATCTGACTCTTTGATCATTAGTACTGTTCATTGTTTCATCAAAGCAGAGGTCATTATTTATCCATGAGTCATTAACACTTACAGTAAGAAGGGTACAGTCATTTTATTCAAAAGGTGAAAAGAGCTTTTAGCACATTTAGAGGATCAGAGTTATTTTTAAACCTCAGCCACAGAAGTGGAGAGGGGATTTCAATAGCACTTTATCTACCTCTGCACAGATCCCCAAATAAATAATTCGTGTTACCAATTTCTCCAAACATCAGTATTTATTAACTGAGAGGTGATTTTCTAAGGAATGATTGGTTGTATATTATTTGAAAATCTAAACCCAAGTAATTCAGTAAAAAATGGGACATACTTTTGATTCAGATTAAAATATTTTAACTCAGATCTACCTCAGTTGTTCCCCACTGTTTTTCCAAAGAGTTTGATGTTACATTGCATTGACATTTACAAACTCAAGCAATGATTTCCACTCATTCATTTAATGTTATTAAAAATACTAAGACATTAATACTTCTGCATGTATTTTAACAGGCATAAGTAATTCCACTAGATATAGTTATATAATTATGTCTTTGAAACATACATATGATAGTTTGTTCAGACTCAAAGGCCTTGCATGATATCTGTTACTTTCTGGTAGATAATTGTGACTTTTTTCAGTAGTCTTTTCCTTTGGTAGTTTCTTCGGTCTGGCTATTTGCTGATCTCTCAGTGAGCCATGTGTGTGCTAGGACTTAGCATTCTAGAATGGAAATACAATACGCACTGCAAATTGCATCATGGACAGAATCCAAAGCAGAGACATTGTAATTTTGTTTTTAGCGTATATTTATCATTGATAAAATTCTTACTTCCATATTCTCATTTTGTCTATTTCTTTGTCATATAAAATTGCAGCAGAGTGGACATTATCTTCATTAGTAGGATTTTTAAAACCCTAAATGTGCAGACATAAGTTGGTATAAGTAGACCACATGACCTAAGTAATTTGAGGGTAGTTATATCTAGTATTATCTGCCAGAGATGAAGATTTCTCTATTACACCCCAAAGCCAGTTGACAGCTTGCCTATACATATAAAGAGGATAAGGAATAATGCACCTACATATACAGAGTAGCCAATGCAGAGCCAATATTTCCACTGAAAAGGAACTGAGAAGGTAGTAATAATGTAAAGGTTCACCAAATACATTTCTGTGTTACCGCACAGGCAAGAGCTAATGTTTCTAAATTTTTCTCCCTTTTCATTTTCATGGTCATGAATAAGCCACTACGTTCACATAAGAAATTAATTCAATTTTTAAAATAAACAGTGTGCTCAATGTAATTAACATGAATGTCTGTGGTGATCAAATACACTATAGAAAAAACGTGGCTTTGATTCTAGTTACAGACACAGGATATAGTCTGTCTAGACCATCAAATAATGTCCCTCTAAAGTGAAAGTTTTACATGTGAGATTACATCTCTGAAACGAAAAGTGGCCAGAGAAGGGAAAAACTAAATTCCTTTTCACTGTCCTATTTTCTTTACCCACCTACTCTTCTAGCCAGTCAGTAGGAAGCCTTATAACTAGGATATTTGCAGTCTATTGGATAAGACAGGTTTTCATGTAACATATTTAATGGTCAGATGCCACCTGCTTTCCTCTAACATCTTGGTAAAATCATATTTTTCATTTCATGACCAAATTCAAAGAAAACAGCACAGACAACAGGAAAAAAAAAAAAAGGGTAATGATTCAATTCATAGCTTTACATCCCATGACAAAGGTACTAACTAGCAGAATTAAGTTAACTTGGAATTTCAAATAACATTTTTCTCCTGATTTTTCTGTTATCTTTGCATTATTTCAATAATCAAGCATGCATTCAAACGCTGAATCTTGGACTGGGAGATGTCACAAGTCTTGTTAAAATCTTAAGTTCAAAGACCAGTTTTGTTTTCTCCATTTATACTGCCTTCTCACCCAATCTTTTTTAAATTCTGGCCTGCTTCCATGCTGGGTGCAGTTTCTGGTGCAAGCAGTGTCTTCTTTTGCAGGAGAGAGACAGGCTTTTTCATAATGTGGATAGCAAGGTGACTTCCAATAGGTATGTCATCTACAATCCTTTGCATTTCCTTTAGCAGCTCACCCAAGTCCTTCTCAGACTCACAGAATGATTGGTCTCAGCCCTCATCCCCATCCAAATTCTCAATGAGGGAACAGCATGCATCACCAGCCCACCTGGATGCCTCAGCCACAGCAGGGCTGCTGGGTTATTTTGAAAACCTGTTGTATTTGGAAAACCTAATGGAAGCAAAATACATAAAAAAAAATCAGAATTCAGACAATAAAGAGAAATGAATTCCCTTAAAACCCTACATTCCCTTGAACATTCTTCTCTTTTATCTTTGGTATCAGAGAAATAACAGAGGCTAGTAGACTTGACAAAGCGTATATGTAAACACTGAATAAAATGCATTCTCACTGATCTTGTGGCACAGACATCAACCTATTTGGAGAGATTCATACAGCTACAAGAATTTTAACAGGTTTCTATCTATAGAGCATATTAATATTGGTCTAACAATAAACATCCTCTTAGTACAAATATCAACTGGAGTCTGGTCTGCCAATGGTATAAAAATATATCTGAAAGCTTTCTCAGAGGACTTGCAAGGGCATTCAGTGGAGCAAAGATGAGGGGAGGTGAGGAAGGGGATCAACAGATCAACAGATCTAGGACTCTTTGCTGTGGCCTTTGTGGTATCCAACCATCAAGACTGTCTTTCTTTCTTAGGGAAAAAGGGAGAACACCTGCCTGTCAGACATGCATCTTAGGAGTTAAGAGAGGAAAAAGAGAATCAAGTTTAAGGTAAAAATTGCTGAAGAGGGGCTGTGTGAGGGAAAGAGACATGTAGCGGGAGTGAATGAGAAGCAGCCAGACATAGAACACCTGTGAATCCTGGCAGCAGACAGAGTAACAACAAGGCACTTCTCAGAGAAAGACAAGTCCAGGAGTTGCCAAAGATACTGGGAGATTTGTCCAGCCAACAGAGCTATCAGTCATAGTATACATTTAATTTCACAAAGCAAGAAAAAAATTGGAACTCACCGCTTTGAGTGAGATCTAGGGTACTGCTTTTTGGATACCCACATGGATTCAAAACAACTGATTTTCAGCAGCCTCTGTTCCTCTAAATGTATGATAACATCCATGCAGTGAAGGTGGTATTTCCACTCCATGCAAGATTTTCCAATGCAGATTTGAAAAGAAAAGGAGGGTATAAATATATCTCATGCTTCAGACTGTCAAAATTAAGTCTTTTTTAAATGTAGAGCAATTAAGAAATAGTTTTAACATAGCTCCAGTTTTATTGTTCTTTAAAGACTTACAACTGAAAAATGAATTTTTTATTTTCAATAATTTTTGCACTTTATTTTTCTAATTGTGAAAATTCAGTTGCTTCAGAACCATGCTAAACTAGATTTTGTAATAAATCAAAGCAGATGACATTGAAAGAAATGGAAAGTTATTAAACAGATACTAAGATTTCATAAAGGGAAGAGGGAGAAATTTCCTTCACCTTTAAGCGATTTTCAGAAACTGCTTTCTGGCAAGCCATTTTGGCTCAATTGCTCTACTGGATATCATCACTGGTAAAAGACTGGATGTCTATCATAGTTCTTCAGGAGCCCATTGAACTTCCTGTTGAAAATTTGGAACAAACATATTAAAAAGTATCTGAAGTAACAGTCCTTATTTTCTAGTTTTGATGCCTGGAAACATTAGAGGCTCATACATTAATTCAAGCAAACAGCCACTGGTTTGTGTTCCCTAAAACAACATTCCTTGCTGGGAGCACATAACTATTCACAGCTTGGTTACGAGCCTAATCACACTGCTGGATCAATGGACAAATCTCTCTTACCAAAGAGTCAAAATGTTTATTTTTCAGCAAATTACAAATGATCACTCAGAAGATTTGACAGATTAGGCCTTTGAGAGGTAATTGACAGAACATTGCTGAAAAAGCAGTTTACACTTTTGTGGTGCTGGTTTTGACCAGGTGTTCACCTAAACCTCCAGGCCCCCCCCTTCCCAGATGGAAAGGAAAAGGAGAAAAGGTAAAACAAACAAACAAAACAAAACAAAACAAAACAAAACAGCTGAGACATAATGGCAAAACAAACTCAGAGTAGCTAAATACTTAAATTTATTATTAACAAGATAAGAAGTAAAACTAAAAGTACTAAAACTAAAAAGTAAGAAATCAATCAGTCTCAAGAACACCCCTCCCACTCCTCCCTCCCTCCAGCAGTTGGAGAGAGCAGGGAATGGGAGTTTTGCAGGTGGTTGTTGTTGCTGCCATTTCTCTTGTCCTGTGGGTCACTCCATGGGGTGCAGTCGGGTCTCTGCACCCCGATGGTCTCCGTGGGCTGCAGGGGGACAACCTGCTCCCCTACGGTCTTCACCAGGGTCTGCAGGGGAGCCACAGCTCTGAGTCTTTCCCCTGCTCCCGTGGGGTCCCTCCCATGGGAGACAGTCTTCAATAGACCTCTCCAACGTGAGTCCACCACCTGGGCAACACTTCTACCAGGGTAAAAAACCTGCTCCAGGTGGGTCTCCTTCTCCAGGAGACATAGCCGCAAGTCCCTTCCAGGGTCTTGATCCATTCTGGGCCTCTCACAGGGCAACAGCTCCTTCAGGCATCCACCTGCTCCTGCAGGGGCTGCAGGGGGGGTCTCCGAACCCCAAAAGATCTCCACAGGCTTCAGGGAGAGGGAGGGGGAATAACTTTCAGTCCTTCCCCCCCACCCCACTCCAGTGTGGGGTCCCTCCTTCGGCTCCTCCTGCTCCGACTTTGGTCTTTGCGTTGTTATTTCATGGCTGGAATTATTTTCAACTGTGCAACACTCCTGAATTCTTAAATATGTTATCACAGAGGTGTGACTATGATTGCTAATTGGCTCAGCTCTGTCCACCAGCAGGAAGTCCCTCCTGGGCCTGGCTGTCATTGGCTCCACAGGACTGGAGAAGTTCGTAGCAGCTTTTAACAGAAACCATCCTGGGAGCTCCCCCTTCTACTAAAATTCAGCTACAGAAACCCATGACAACTTTGGAAGACAAAGTGATAGTTCTTAACATTTCAAAGTATTGTTGAGAGGCCTATTAAAAATTATTTTCAATTATTCTTGAGGCTACAACTGGAAATAATTGCTGCTCTGATCTTATGTTTATTTCTGGGGGGAGGAAGGGTGTGTATACATCCATAGATGTCATGTTTGCAGAACAGAAACCTGATGAGGTATAACAAGTCCACTTGTTACTCACCCATATGAGCTTCAGCTGATGAGTTTAGCCCTGGTTTCAGGTGGTTTCAAGGTTCACCCAGTCATCCACATCACAGAGACACTACTGTCAGTGTCTTCCTTTTACCTCCTACCTTACTTGAAAATGGAATTATGGTTTAAAAAACAGACTTGAAAACCTCAATAAGACAGTTCTCACCAAACAAACCTGAGTAGAAGTCAAGTAGACAAGACTATGTATGGTACCAATCATTATAGCTTGGCAGAAAATAGGAACTACATGATTTTCACTAATCAGAAACTAGCATAACTGAAAGAGCGGGGCATTAAAACAAATCTTGCCTTGACATGCCTGTTGTGCTAATGTATGGGAAACAGAAAATTTGAGACTAAGTTCAAAGTGCAAAGAAACATGTATCTACCAGTACTCAAGACTTAGACCACCTGTGTAAATGACTGAAAATATCTTATTCCCCATTATATTTGCTTTCTCTTTCCACACCATATCTCTCTACATCAGCTGGTGACTAATGGTGACAGTCATTAACAGGCTTCTCTGGGCAAATAAACTTGACTTTGTATTTTAATTGTCCTACTTCCAAGTAAAGGAGAACACAGGATATTTATTTGTGTTAGGTTGCTTATTCATTCTGAAAACATTCACTAAATCAAGTTTCTGGTTATTTTATATATATTATTGGTATAAAAATTTGAAAGTCTTTGTTTTGTCGATAGTAAGACTTTTTTTCCCCATCTGAATAGATGGAAAACAATTCAGAAGATACTAGCTACATACTGTGAGACAAGACACATTTTCAGACTTTAGTCAGAGAAATCATTATTCTACATGAAACTGCATAAGACCTATTACCTTTCAGAGACACGATTAGGTTTCTGAAAAATAACCCCACCATATTCTTCAAAGAAATGGAAAAAAAAAAAAAAAGTGAAATGCTCTGTGATTGAGGTCTGCTTTTCATGTTCCTGCAGTGCTTTATGGTCTCTTCAGTACTTACTCAAAGAATATACAAGAATTATTCTCTACACAAAAGACCAGTTTCTGACCTCTATTTTATTTTACTTTCATACTGCACTAGAAACACCAATAGATTAAGAGTTGAGTTACAGATAATTAGGGTTTTCCCAGATAGTTACATTTTCCGTATTCAGAGTGTACTGATGTCCTGGTTCTGGCCAGGACACAGATAATTTTTTCAGTAGCCAGGAGGGGACATGTCTAGGACGGAGAGGTTGTTCTGTACCACCTCACATCATTGCCAGGGCCAGAGAGAAGGGACTCTCTTCCAGGGAGAAGGGGTCACTTCAGCTTCACCATAGCATGGTGGAGGGAGCAGTGGGATACTGCCTAGTGTTAGGGGGTTTCTATGTGAATTGTTCACCTTTTTCTTGTATACTCTGTCATTAAAAATGTTACTGTTGCTGTTTATTTTCTTGTAGGACTCCTGTTTCCAGTAAATTCTTTTCTCAACCGTTTTGTGCCTCCGACTCTTCTCTCCATCCCACCACAGTGGGAGAGAGACAGGGAATGATCAAGCAGCTCATACTTTGGAGTCTCATTGAGAGGAGTAAATTGGAGAGTACCATTACACTTATTTGGCATCCAGTATAGGGCACGAAGGGTTGACATAGCAACAGATCTGTCCAGAGAGGGTTAGAAAAAATTTTGACCTAAGCATTTGTTGTGTTAGGTACAGAGCCACTGATCTCAGTGTTGCTGGGTCTGCTCACATGGTTGTGGTACCTAACCCTGTATATATTCCTATATGTACTCCTTGCAATGTTGTTTTTCAGAGCAGGGAGAGGGATCAAGATGGCTTTGTTGATGTACTGTGACATATCAGTTTATGACATGATAAAATCAAGGGCATTGAGGGTCATTTTGGATGTGTGTTCATTGTGACTCTCCTGCCCTTACATTGGGCAGTCCATTAATGTGGGGTACCATACTTTGGGGACTACACTGTAAGACCCCAGTCCCCAAGCCTCAGGCTTTACTGAGACTATTACTTACATTTCAGACTACAAGAGTTCCTGATGATCTTTTGGTTCTTAATACCTTGAAGTCACATAAAGAGAACATACCGCATGTGTTTTCCAAGAGTTTTCTTTTAATTTTGTGAGAAAATAGTCATATTTCAAAGGTTCACAGTGGTAACATACAACCAAGGAGAAGATTCTACAAAGCACCCAGTATACACCTACCCACAATGTAGTAAAATACAACCCATCAGTTTTAAGATGTCCAGAAAATATTAAGGAAAGAGCAAAGAAAGAAAAGAGATTTTGAGCAGAAAGAAGGACTAAAGAGTTTAGAATAAGGGAATTTCATAGCCACCACCAGAGGGTCCTACAGAAGTCCAAGGCCTCACACGGCGATGGCAGGTCCCAAGAGAAAAGGCAAGATGAAGGCCCTGTGCTTCTGTATTTATGTGCTTTGGCTGCCACAAACAGACCTCCCAGGTGGCACATCTGGCTCACTGACCACTCTATAGCTCCTGGCCACAGAGAGAGGTACTCTAGCAAATCAGAGGCTCCAGGGTGCTTGGTGTGGGTGGGCTACCAGGAAGACCCTTTTTAATTAGCAGCTTTGCCACACAGCTTTCAATATTGCCTTAGGGCTTCAGGCCATGTACGTTCCATGGTGCCATGCAGCTTCTGCCTGGTCTCTTCCCCCAACATGCATAGAGCTTGTTCTGACCCAGTAATAAAATAACCCAGTGAGATCTGAATCCTGTGTCTCACACATACTCAGGCAGTACAGACCAGAGCCTGCTATTGGGAGCAAGCACCTTTCTGCTCAAGAGACAAGGTAGCCTGTGGTTTTACCTGCATGACCACTGAGAGGACATGAGAAAGGGAAATGAAAAACCCACCTCTTCCCTAGCAGCATGTGTACATGAGTTGAGAGGAAAAACAACAACCACAAGAATTTCTTCAAGGTTAAAAGTTGCTCCAGTTTCCAGTGAGCAAGTCCTTGGACAGAATAGGCAGGCTGATGTTACTTCAAATCATCTTGAATTGAACTCCAGTTTGTATTTACAAGAAATGAGCAATGAGTGCTATGACTAGAACTAGAGGGGCCCTGTCTCCAACCAGGTGGAAGAAAGGGACAGTTGTAAATATTGGACCATGTGGACCTCATGGCTTGGCACATCAGACCCACAAGAGTGTACACTGATGTCATGAAAATATGCAGGGACAGAATCTGTTTCTGGGATGACAGGGGCACCCCAACAGCTGACTGTACTGGAAGCTGAATTGAGCCTGACTGTGAAAGAACAGCAAAAAAAAAAGCCCGTTGTGACTGGCCCAGAGGTCCCATGCATCCTTGACATAGATTACCTCAAGAGAGTATATTTTATGGGCTCAAAAGAACATAATTGTGCTTTTGGAGTATCTGCTGTGGAGACAGAGGAAATTAGGGAGCTGGGTATCTTGTCCAGTCTCTCAAGGAGCCCTTCTACTGTGGGACTGCTGAGGGTTGAAGAACAACAGGTACTGATTACTACCACAACAGCACACCAATGATAATACTGCATCAACCAGGACTCTGTGACCCCCATCCATGAGACAATCCATGAACTGGAGAGCCAAGGGGTGACAGGGGTGACTGGGCGTTCAACTCCTCACTCACAAGCCTCTCGGCCAGGGCTGGATTGTGAAACACCAGTGCCAGTGGTAAAAACCACTCTCTGTGAACTCCTGAGGGTCCAGTTGTGGTGAAAAGCTTTTATTAACATAAACAGAAGGTTTATATAGACTCTGGGGGGCCGGGTCAGTATGTGGGATTTGATTGGGTGATGGCTTGGGAGGAGGGGAGTGACTTGGAGTAAAATGGCTAGATGGTGTGGTGGTTTGACTTTAGGCCTTCCTGGGAGACAGATCACATGGTTTGCTGTATCCAAGTGAAGTATTCCATCCTATTTTACATCATCTTAGATATAAGAAGGGATAGACAGAAGTTTTGGGTCAGTCCTTTTCTGGCGGTGAAGGGCATAGGTCGTGGACCTGCTGTCTCTTCAGGGACAGCTGCATATCTCTCAGGGAAGTAGACTTTTTACTTGTTCTTTATTGTTTGTGTGTGTGCATATATTAATATTAAGTTCCTTTTTTCTTCTCTGTATATATATATATATATATATTTCTATAAATTCATATTGCTTCAGTAGTATTAGAATCCACTTTTCATCTAGTGTGGTTTCCACCCCCCGCCTTTTCCCTTTGCAGTTGGGAGGGAGGGGGAAAGCTGTTGTTTTGGGGCCTCTGGATATTTGCCTTTGGCCAGGGATAAACTACCACAGATGGACATCATGAGCTTCGAAAAGATGTGGTTAACAAAATAGCGGCTATGTCACCACCAACCATCAAGAAAGAAATACAGGCTTTCTTAGGTGCTCTGCATTTTTGGATGATACATATTCCAGATTACAATTAAATTTTAAACCCTCTCTATCATGTGACACAGAAGAAGAACAATTTAATGTGGTGTCCTGAAGTACAATAAGCTTTTGAATAAATTAAATCAGAGATTGTTCATACAACGGCCCTTGGGTGAGTCTGGACAGGACAAGAAGTGAAAAACATGCTCTGCACTGCAGCTGAGGGTTGCTCTTTCCTGGAGCCTCTGGCAAAAAGTACCTGGGTAGACTCGAAGAAGATCCCTGCAGTTTGGAACTCAGGGATACAAAGGACCCAAGACTTGCCACATCCTAACTGAAAAAGAGATCCTGGCAGCCTATGAAGGGGCTCAAGATACTGCAAAAGTGATTGGCACTGAAGGAGAACTTCTTTTGGCACCCTGACTACCAGTGCTGGGCTGGATATTCAAAGGGAAAGTCTCTTCTGCACATCATGCCACTGATGCTACATGGAATAAGTGGGTTGTGCTGATCACACAGCAAGCTCAAATAGGAAACCCCAATACCCCAAGTGTCTTGGAAGTCCTCACATGCTGTCCTGAAGGTGAAAATTTCAGGCTGTCATCAGGGGAGGAGGAGGATAATGTGCTGAGGAGTCCCCACCATATAAGTGATATGTTCTCTTCACTGACAATTCCTGCCATATCATAAGAATACATCGAAAGCTGCTATATGGAGTCCTGTGCAGTGAATTGCAGAAGCTGTTGAGGGGCAAGGTGGATGAAGTCAGTTTGCAGATCTGAAAGCTGTCCAGCTGAGTTTAGATATTGCTGAAAAAAAAAATGGACAGCACTCTACCTTTACACTATCTCATACCTTGAAAGGTATCTAGGAGGGATAGAACCCACAGCCATGAACTAAATGAACTCAGTAGACATCTTGAAGGGACAGCCATTGACTATGGAAATGATACTCATGCTTGTGTGTGTATATATATATATATATGAATACATTTGGAAGGTGTAGGATTTGGGGATTATGCAAATGGGATAGAATAAGGCATGGATAAGGTTCTGGTTCTAGTCAGGACAGGGTTAATTTTTTGCAGTAGGTAGAAGGGAACATGGCTTGGACCAGGAGGTTACTCTATACCACATCACCTCATTGCTGAGGATGGAGTGGATTTGCATAGCATGGTGGAAGGAGTAGTTGGGTATTGTCTGTTGTCAGGGAGTTCCATGTGAATCATTCATCACTTTCTTGTACCCTCTGCCTTTAGCACTGTTGCTATTCATTTTCTTATCTCACTCCTGTTTCCAGTTGTGCTGGTTTAAAGGTAAACCAGCAGGAGAAATGAACCCAACACAGAGAGAGATTACAGGTCAGAATTACAATTTAATAAAAAGATCACGATAAAAATGATACAGAGAAAAAATCCATTTGACTCACATAAACAGATGTACAGCCCAGCACCCCGGGGCACAAATAGAATGGAGCTTGCCAGTCCCTGTGCTGAATGCCACGTGGCTCCCCTGAGTACAAAGTAAAAGGAAAGAAGTAAACTGTTGGTGAGGATGATGGTTGTAGTTTGGTTGAGAGCAGCAGTCACAGTCCTATTGATGTTCTGGTCCTCCTCTGGATCCAACAAGTGGTACCAGAAGTCCCCACACTCCCAGATTATATATGCTCAGGTTCAGATGAGAATGTCCAGTACCTCCCCCAGGGCAAGGGGTTTCACAGTGGGTGATTACTCTGTGAGTCATAGCATATTTTGGGAATCTTTGATGGCTCATTAGCAGACGTGACTCCTCAGGCTGGGCGTGCTAAATGCCTCCCTGGAGTGGAGTTATCACACCTGAGTCATTGGTGTGAAGAGAGAAAACTGTCCTGTCTCACAGAGTTCTTAAGCATCCAGCTTGTAGCCTGAGGTGTCAGGTTGTGCCCCTAGGCAGGTGCTGCAAATGGTCCATTATTAACAGTTCATGAGAAATGACATAGAGGGTGTAGAATAGACAGACCTGGCCACACCCACACAGTGACAAACTGGTCCTGGCCACTATAACCAGGATGTCTGTAAATTTTTCTTAGCTCAACCTGTGATCTTTACGTTTTCTGCCTCCAGTTCTCCTCTCCAGCCCAGTGCAAGCAGGCATGGGGAGGGGGAGTCATTGAGAAGCTCTTGGTTTGGAGAGTTGCAGTGAGAGCACTAAATTGGGGAGTACCATACTTAAACCACAACAGCTGTCCAGAGAGCACTGGCAGTGAGAGATGTACATTCAAGGAATAAAATGCTGGCAAGAATTTCAGCAGCAAACTGAACTTGTTTGTGCTGTACTGGATGGAAATGGTTTAAAAAGGCAAAATAAACCCACAAAGCTGTGTAGCTAATCAGAACTCTCACAAGAGCCAAGAACATTCTTATTAATTTTACACTGATAACAGTGCAGAAGGACATAGCAGAGTAATCACCACACTGCCCATTGTGTCACTTGACACTTACAGTCTGGCATATCAGGAACAGTTTGTGTCTTTAAACCAAGTAAAGCCATTCTTTGAAAAGGTCTGTTACCTGGAAAATGTGGAAGGCGTCTGCTACTGATTTTCATCACGACAATAGATAAAAACTGCATTGTGCTTTTAGAATTTATGACTAAACTGTCGGAAATGTGTCAAGGTTAAGGCAGAGCTTCTATGCCTTACTTCTATTTCTATTATCCTCAGAGGTTTTTAAGACTGCATTTACTGTGAGTAAGAGGCAGACTCAAATGATAGCTGTAAACCAAACATAAAAATAAAATATCTACAGTCTGAATTTCAAGCCTGAAAGACAAACACCTTTAAATACAGAAAAAGTAGGGGAATTTGTCACCTCCAGGCAATCTATGAGGTACAACATTACTTACATGCTCTTTGGGGCCTTAGCATGAAGAAAGGCTGAAATGGCTGTAAACTTCTATTAATCAAGTAGGACACATTCAAAGACAGATGTTTGTGACTCATGCAGCCATGCTGTGTGCCCATTTCCTCTCTCAATAAAAAAAGGCAAGACTAAGTACATACAAGCATTTTATATATTCCTAGGAATTCGGTAGAACTTCCATTTTCTACAAGGATAGCATTTAAGATGTTAAAATAAGATAAATGATCTACAATGGGGAAATTTCCTATTTCGTAAAACTTTTCTTGTTCTAGCTAGAGGGGCATGCTGGTAACACAAGTAAAATGGGTAAAAAAACGTCAGAAGAGACAGTAACTATAGAGGTTTCTCTGGTCACTATCTCTCTACTTATGTGTTATCATAGAATCACAGAATGGCTTGGGCTAGAAGGTACCGTAAAGATCATCTGGCTCCCATTCCCCTACCATGGGAGGGTCACCTTCCACTAAGTGTATGGAAGATGCTCCATCCAACCTGGTCTTGCACATTTCCAGGGATGGGTTATCTACCACTTCTTTGGATAATCTGATACTGTGCCTCACCACCCTCACAGTAAAGAATTTCTTTTTCATCTCTAATTTAAACCTACTCTTTTTCAGTTTGAAGACATTTCCTTTTGTTCAATCAACCCAGGAAGCCTGTGACAGACACTGTTTCTGCTCTAGGATGTCCTAGGATCTTCTCCAGTGTCTTGGTCCTCCAGTCACATGAAATCCACATACTCTAACAGTGAAGGAATGAGAGGTAGGCACGGAGGCACAAGCTGAGCACAGGATTAGTGCAGCTGTCCTCATTTTCCTAAATATAAATGTTATCAGTGTCTGTATCTAATGGTGTTTTGTGGCAGTGGATAACCTGGATCTGTACCCATCCTGCCTGCTGGTGCCCACACTGTTCTCTTCTAGGAACACAACTCTACAAACAGCCCTGTCAATTTACCTATCTTTTATTCAGTGATTGCTCAGGTGGGAGCTTGGCAAGGAGAGAGCAGTTCTATATATCACTGTTCCCTAGTGTATTACCTAATAAGGTCATTGACAGTTTGACTCACACCAAAACAAATCATAACCACGTGAAAATACACCTCAAGTACATCATACTGTCTCTATACTAGTTCTCTTGCTACCACATATTCCAACATGATTTATCCTCAGTCAGGAGAAAGACTTCTATGCTAATATGTACGTTTGGAAGCACGCCAAGTTCAACGTGATTCATGTCATCAAGAATCGCACTGACTTCACTTTCAGTGAACATAAACTCCTGTGTTTATCTTGCAGCTGTGGGTGTTACAAGACAATGAGTCTATTTATGCTGTTTATAATTAAGGTGCTTATCAAAAAAACGAGGGAGACAGTGAGTTGCTAAGGCAGACATTGAAAATTTCTCCACCCAGTAATCCCCAGGACCATTTTATTTTATGAACAATTCCCAATTATCTGCTGCGAAGAATGCAAGAAAAATTGGGTGACTCCTCTTTAATTGCAAAAAAAAAAAAAAAAGTATTCAATACTTTTTTTTCTGTCTGGGCATTGCAGGGTGCCATAGATGGACAGATGTATGAGGCCAGTTACTGAGATCTGCTACAGATTTGTCCCTGTAAAACACACAGCAGCATTTAATAGGAACTGTCCAAGATTATTTTGAAGAACTCCATGGCAAAGACAGCAACTACAAATTTTTCCTGGTTCCCGACTGAGAAGAAAATCTACTTCCCTCATGTAAAATTAAGTTCCACATTGTATGGGTAACATTATATTAAGCATGACTTAAAAATCCATATTCCCATTACTCTGTAGTTTTCCATAGGATAGAGCTAAATGTAGCAGTTGTCAACTACTCAGCCACTATTCGGGGGCTCTAATGCTGCCTTTTCTCCTCTTCAGAAAGTTTTCTAAGCCTGCCCTTAAAAGATCTTTGAGTAATGGGAGCAGGACTTCCACTGGTTCACTTAACTATGGAGACTTCATGTATTCCTCTTAAGATTAATTCCATGTATTCTGAATTATTATTTACTTAAGAATGATCAAAAAGGGGAATGTGCCAAAGCCAAATTCATGCACCTACACTGTAATTTTTTCCCATTCAGATGAAAGCAATGGTTATGCTCAAGAATGAACATCAGTGTGAGAGACAGGCTAGCCGAAGAAGCTTGACTCCCAAATAGGATAAAAATCTAAAGAAAAAATAAATACAACAAATCCCCAAACCCTCAAGAGCTGGATGCTCCTTGAATATTCTATTAAAACTCAGTAAAACTCACAAAAATATAAATTCCATACAGCTGCAGATGACACCCAAGGGTGCTGGGCAAGTGTTAACAGGCCACCCATGACCAAGGTCATGGAGCTTCTTATGTCCCCAGCTGCAGGGAGGACCTGCCAAACTCAGCCGTGAAGCAACATGTACTTTCTTCTTCAGTAAATTTACAATGAGGAATAACAATTGTGCTTGCAAGAGCATGCCTCAGTCTTGGAGAGCAGACATACTCCCTTTTAGAGAGAGAAGTAATCAGTGCTTGCTGTTGTCACAAGACTAACCAGAGCAGTAACTTTGTCTGTGCTTCACTAACATGCCATTAAATTGTGAAACATTTCAAAACTGATATTGCTGTGTATTCAGGCTTAAAATCTTCACCTTTTTTGCAACATTTTAAGCCTTTAAAAATGTGTTTTAACAAACCAGTTAAAAGAAACAGGTTTCCAATTCTAGCTTTGGAGATTCAGACAAAATATTGTTATTTTATACACTAAAGTTTCATTGAGTCTCCATTATGAAGTATAATGGAAAACCCCATTGAATTATCATTTGACGTCAAATCTGGCACAACACAACCTGGAGACATCTGACTCATAGTATTAGTAGAGACTTGGAAACTTCCAAGGAATCTTTCCAGTATTTAAACCAATATAATTCCCTTGGAAAGAACAATTGGAAAACAAATTCCTCTTAAGAAATTTCCTAGTGATCCCATTTGGGAAGGGATTAGCCTTCTCTTAAGGGACTGGTTGGGAGTTGCCTTGGAGTTTTTATGGAGAAGGAAAAGTGACATTGTGGGGTTTTTGGGTAGCTCTAGTAGGTAACTACCTACGCATGGGAATTAATAACTTAAGAACTGTGATGATTAACTGGAGATTTTTTGTTTGTTCTGGTTTTTAAACAGAAAAAGGAATTATTAATTCCTTGATATTTTTGCAGGGCATCAAGTAGTGGATCTAATTTATAAGTTTATACACATACACACAATTGTATCTAGGTTTATCTTCAGAGTTTTCAACATAAAAAACTATTTTTTGTTCAAAACCACATTTCCTTTCGCAAGTTTCCAGATGCCAATTCACAGTCTGTTTCATTGTAAGAAAATCTTGGCAGCAGTAGAAGAAATTATGGTCCTCCATTATTAAAAGACTACAAATTTGCTCAGGGAAAAAAAAAAAAAAGTTATTCTGATTTAGACTTTTCCCCATATAAAAATTGCAGTATTATTTGTCTATCAGTAAAGATACATGAGTGTGAAATGAGTAATAGAAGCAACACTAGCTTGTTATCATTATCAGATTAGGCAGTTTATACACCTACGGAAAACACTACTTCGAGATTGAAAAATTATAAAATAAATGTGAATTTTACAGTCTAGTTTCTTGCTTGGGTATAACAAAAAGTTTCTGCCAAAATGGGAAAATGGTATTTTAATATTATAGCTTTGTTTTGGGGGTTTGTTTCCTAAATCTATTCCAGACAATAAATAAATAAATTGGAATGGAACCCAAACTTCATCCATTAAATCTTCAAGTTTAAATCCTTTGATATCACTTGACACAGCTATTAATTTTGAAATACCCATATATTAAAGTTTTAAATACAGTGTCTCTGAAAATGCTCAGGTGCCATTTTGGCAAAATATTTAATTTCAGTTTTGTGAATTTTCAGGTCAGTAAGAAATAAATAATTTTTTTGTTTTTGTTATTTTCCAGAGCTATCAGTAACCTGTGCAATGAAGTGTTTGCATAAATCTGCAGTTAGTAAAAGAGAGAGTTCAGAAGAAACACATCACTATGGCAGGAGCAGTTTGGTTATAACCATGGTAGTGCTAGTCCTCATCTGACTCAGTGTAATACCTTTCTGAGACTGGGGGGAAAAAACAAACAAACAAACAAACAAACAAACAAACAAACAAACAAACAAACCAAAACAAAAAACATTTAAAAAACCTCAAACACTTAAAAATCACTTAAACCAGAAAGAGCTACAAAGCAGCTGACAGCATAAACTAGGCCTATCTTCTCAACCACTGCAGCCTCTGGGACTTGTTACCCAAACATAGGTTAAAACAACTAGGAATGAGGACAAAAACTTTGCAAAGTGGAACTGATGACTCTGGGTACCTCAAGAACAAATACCTCAGCTTCTACCAAAAGACTTTTCTTCTTTTTAGGATATGGCTTTAGTAAGGGTTTCAGAGACTTGTTAACTTTTCTAAATCAGAGTTTTAATTGGCTTCATGAATCAACTCTTATAAAAATCTTCATCTCACAACCAGATTTTTCTCAGTCTGAGAAGGACTGGGAACCTACTTGCATGAATTCGAAGAGCAGATGAATGTCTGTAACCATTGCCAAATCATACCAAGTTGTCATCAGTGTGCCCTGTAAAACTTTATTTTCCTTATTTTAAGCATAGTAGTGTCATATTCCACCTAAAATATGCAAAGAATTAAATTGTTACCATATCTCGTAATTATTAAAAAAAAAACAAAAACAAAAAAACAAACAAAACAAAAAACCAAACCAAACCAAAAACAAAACAAACAAACAAACAAAAAGAAAACAAAACAGAATTTACCATAGCAGTTCTATTCTGTAGCAAACTTCATTCTGATTAGAACCTAAGGACTCAGTAGGCAGGATGAATTCTAAATATAAGTTGATGATAATAGTGACCATACTTACATTGGTTTGTGTACTTTTGAGTAAAGGCACAACATTTTTAATAAACATCTGTGTTAGTTCTTAAATTCAGTCTGAAACTATTATAAAGGTCTTTAAGCTTTGATACAGATACAGAATTTTCATAAAGGTGAGTCTTTCCATGACTCATGAAAAAGAAACACATCCCATCATGGAAAAAAATAGTTATGGACAAATTGAAAGTAGAAGCTGGAAGTGAATAAATCTAGTTTCATGTATATTACCTTTTCCTTACATCAGGAAAGAGCTTCACACTTCTGTTAATACAGTCAAGGCATGATTGACTAGCAAGTATTTGCCTAGCTAAGGTGCTGTGCATATTCCAAGAAATTTTAGCAAGCTCCTTTTTGTTTCTCCACACTGGTAACTGTCCTGGAAACTGTTGAGTTTTTCCACAAAAAACATTCTTATTTGATATCTTTGCAGAAGAAAAGCATCTAGAACCGTTTCAGAAGCAAATAATATTTTCTCCCATTTTCTTTACTGTTGAAACACAAAACCTATTTAACTTCCCTAACCCATTGTAAATTAAAGTTTCATATGTTAGGCCCTTTTTTTAATAATAAAAAAAAAAAAAAAGACTGAATTATCCACTCCATAGAGTTATAACTCACTTTAAAGAAAAAGAAGACCAACTTCTTTTCCTGAAACCCCCAAAATGTGCAAAGACATACATTTTAATTCTTGGCCCTTTTATATTTTGCAGCCTTATAGTCTCCCCTTGTTTTATAATAATACCTAAATTTGAATTAATTACTTGACATCTTGATTCAACTTTTTATCCCTGGCACTACCACAGACAATTAGCTTAAAACAAGTCTTGCTGAGTAGAATCATTGAATCATCATATCACAGAATATACTGAGATAAAGCTGATCAAGTCCAGCTCCTGGACTTGTGTAGCACCATCTCCAAGAATCACACCATGTGCCTGAGAGAATTGTCCAAACTTTTCTTGAACTGTGTCAGGCTCGGTGCTGTGACCAGTTTCCTGAGGAGCCTTTTCCAGTGCCCAGCCACTCCCTGAATGGAAAACCTTTTCCTGATATCTAACCTCAGCCTCATGCCATTTCCTTGAGTCCTGTCACGGGTCACAAGACTGAAGAGATCAGTACCTGCCCCTCCACTTTCCCTTGTGATACTGAAGACTGCAGCAAAGTCTCCCCTCAGTCTCCTCTTCTCCAGGCTGAACATACCGAGTGACCTCAGTTGCTCCTCACATGGCTTCCTCTTGAGGGCCTTCACCACCTTCATCGCCCTCCTTTGTAAATCCTAATAGCCTAATATCATTCTTATATTGCAGAGACCAAAACTGCACACTATATTCAAGGTAAGTAATGGCATAGGACATCCAGTGAAAAGAAAACTGAACATAAAGTGTTTCAACATCAGTGTGAGCTATTCCTCTGATGGGTTCATCAGGAAAATCACATTCACATGTTGGGTAGTAAAAATGCATGTGCACTCTTAGTAACCATTGGTACAATTAGAATTCCTCCTCAAGACTCCGCAGTGTTTTGTTGGCATTGCATAATGGCCTACGTTATAGGAAAAGACTAAATTCAGAAGCATTCGGCTCCAAGCACAAGTTGTCTGGCCAAATATTGTCAAATCCTATCTTACTGTGGAATGACTTAACTATGCCTAGGTCATATTCTTTCCTGCTGTCAAGTCCCACCCATTGACCCTAGAATTTCTTCACTAATGGTCAATGCACCTGTGAAGGTGCAATAGATCAGATAAGGTTGCTGTAACCTTATCCTCATGGATCTTTACACAACACTGGCCTGTGCTCTAGGTCTACAGAAGTCACATAGTTATGTTCTACTAATCTCCTAAACTTTGCTTATCATTTTCTAATATGTATATCTTAAGAAATAATAATTTTTAAAAGTCACATAATTATAGAGTGTTTTGGGTTGGAAGAGACCTTAAAGGTCATCTAGTTCCTTTCCCCTGCCATAAGCAGGGACACCTTTCACTAGATCAGTCTCTCAGAGCCCTTTCAGCCTCACCTTGAACACTTCTAGAGATATGGCAGCCACAGCTTCTCCAGAAAACCAGTGTCAGTGCCTCTCCACCCTCACACAAAAGAATTTTTAGTATCTAATCTTAACCTACTCTCAGTTTGAAGCCATTCCCCTTGCTCTGTCACTGCAAAAGAAAAAAAATGTTTATAGAGGCTTAAGTGGAAGTTTTAATTTCTTTCCTGATGGAAACCCTTTATTAATACTTACTTAGCATAGACATTCATATTCAATAGGAAACATCAATCCAGAGGTGAATGAAGAAAAAAAGAAAGGTACACTCAAGGCAGACTGAATCCACAGTGTTGTCTCATAAAGCCTGTAATACCTTTTAAAACAAAGTATGGCAGGGGAAGAGTAGGAACTAAAGCAAGGAGGACTAGAGTCTGAGTCATGGAAAGCAAAAGGAATAAGAACCAGAATGGCCAGAGGATAAATCATAATTAAGACAGAATGATGGTGGTTCAGTTAGGAGGAACAGTTCAGAGGTACTAAGGAAAGGAGTGAGGGAACCAGAGAGAGACAAAAAAAAGGCACAAATAAATGGAGTAAGGATTGTTTTGGTACACTGAAAGAACAAATTCACTCAAACAAAATTTTATAATGAATGTCTGAAGGCAAATGTTTACAGCTAGGAACTTTTGACTGAACAGGAAATTTTTCTGATTTGTCATTTGCAATTTCCAAAATCTCTCATAGTAGGAAATTGGTTTCTCACCATGTCTGCTTCTGGATGGTATGACCTATGTCTGTCTAATACACTTCAGGGGACAGATGTAGCCCAAGGAAGTCTGTCCCACCAAAGGTACCTCCAGCCTGCTCAAAGAAAGAAATGTTGATTACCAAGTGTTTTCAGGTTGAGATATATAAGTACCTACTACAGAGAAAGCAGAGTGAGCCTTCTACTCCAGTAGAGTGTTTCTTCAAGACTAGATATGTTTCCCAGTCTCCTGTGCTGAATATTTTGCTATTCTAGGTTAAACTGTTATGGAGACACAAGTGGAATAAACCCCAGGTTTTATGTTATTTCATTCATAATGCTTGTATTTCACAACCATGTCTTGATTCATTAAATCAGGAGGTATTCTGCTGGAAAAACCCTGAGGATGTAGAAACTGAAGTAGTCTTTCCCACTTTAAATGAATAATTCTTCTTCCCAGTGTTCTTAAAAATGGAATTCTGTTCTTTCCCAAATTGCTCAGAGCAAGCCACATCCTCTTACTAACATGTGAGGATGTAATGCCGCAAGATGTATTCTTAAAAACACAATGAAACTGCTTAGAGTAATTCAATCCCTGTTCCAAATTTAAGCTTGACCACCTCAAATATCTTCAGATATTATGACAATGCAACCAGATAAGTGCCTGTATCCTGCCTGCCAGTAAATTAGGTATTTGCCACCAACAAATAGATTTACAGGAGACACCAATATTTGATTACTGTTTTTTCATAGACGAAATAGAGTACCCTGATCATTTGAAAGCAAAAATCCTAATAGATAATCCAGTCTTGAAGACTATAAGCAAATAGTATCCACATTAATCTCAACAGCTGTCAGACTTAAATTAGCACTCTGGGGATTCAGTGCCACTGCCTCCATCTGGCATGATAAAATGTTATATCCTATGCAGACTGTGTTATGAAACAGTCAGGAATACAGCCTCTTCCTTCTTCTGACTATTAAAACAATACCAAGAAGTCATCGCATGTAACATTTTCCATGTATCAGAATGGAAAAATTCATAAATAAAGTCGCAAGTTCATACCACACCTGTTGAATGAGAACTCTATGACTGTTGAGGTTTAATATAAACATGGGCCAAGAATGCAAATATGCTGTGACAAAGAATAAAGAAGTGGAGATGAAGACTCAGGTGATATTTATATGTACCTTTGTCAAAATTGAAGAAAGAAGGCAAAATGAAGAGAAAATGTAACACCAGTACCTCTGGTTGCCCAGACTAGTTGTGGCTGCCCCAACACTGGAAGTGTTTAAGACCAGGTTGGATGGAGCTCTGAACAACCTGGTTTAGTTGAATGTGAAACTAGGTATTCATTAAGGTTCATTCCAACCCAAATAATTCTATAAGTCTATGATTTAAGTTTTGCATTCATTTTAAGAGTGACCCTGTTGTTCACTCCTTCTCAAGCTAGATGGCATTTTAGCATGGATTAGTAAGTTACCTTTCGCAGTCTTTATTTGCTAAATGCACACCTATACAAACATTTCCCTACAGAAATGGATTTTCCCCTCTTTTCCACATATATTGTAAGTCATAGTACATACAACAGCACAGAAAAAGTACATTAAAAAAAAAAAAAGAAGAAAATTTAATACCTCCAAAAAATAAATGTTATAGATGTAACTGAAGTAGCTCCATGTTAAAATATGTTCTCTGAACACATATATAATGTGACCTACTGCTTCATACCAACTCTGCTTCTTTGATCTTGTGGCATGGAAGCATTATGGCCTTGCCTTGGTCATGAGCAGAGCACATGGGTAACAGGGCTGAATCTGGTGAGCACTGCCAAGGCATAAGCCACTCAACAGTGCAGACAGAAACAGAGTGTGATAAGCCTTGGCACAGGCTGTACATCAGTGGTGGTCAAGACTGAAGCTGATGGACCAGTGAGCTGTGGTGCCACCATGGGTCGATCAGACTGAAAGGCAATGCCAACATCTGGCTGATGGTACTAGAGACCCAAGGGTGGGGCAGTGTCCAGGCACTGCCACTGCAGAGCTGACCTTCTGCTCTAGCCAGACACCCAGAGTGGCAGGAGTGAGCACTGTGCTGCTGCTGACCCCAGCATCCTGTTCATGACATGAATCCACATGAGAAGGAACAGAAGAAGACCTGGTGACCTCCCAGTCACTCTCCAGTTCTACTGGTTCAAAAATTGTACCTACCTAGGATAATAAGGTGTTATTATATAAGAGATAATACTTTTAGTGGTTCTTCCCAAACATAACAGTGAAATGGGCTAGAAATATTAACTACTACAAACTATAGTCACTGGGGATAGTTGCACAAACCATTGATGAAAAGGATTAGTGCACATTTAAAAGCACAGGTTAGTGCATATAGTGTATATTTAATCCCACAAGTCAAAATTTGTTTGGCTTTTTTTGTCTTTTTTTTTTGTCTTTTTTTTTAAATAAATATATTTTTGAGGCCACCAGTCAACTGTGAGATAATTTAGAACACCCTAGCATAGCAGAATGCACATTGGGATTAACCTCCTTTTAGAATCTTTACTAACATTAGCAAAACAGAATATAAAATTGCCTGAGTATATCAAAGAACTTTTTTCCACTGCAGGAAAAAAACAAAAAAAACGCCAACAAAACAACAACAACAAAACCCCAAACAAAAACAAACAAACAAACAAACAAACAAAACAAGAAATCAATCAACCAAAACAAACAAAACCCAGCAACAGCAAACCCCAAATAATGTGAGAAGGTGATGTGAGTTGGTTAAGACTGTGAATGATGAAGGATTGTGTAGCAACAGGGGGAAAAGCTGTCTCCCTTAACTTCTCATTTCCAAAGTGAATTTATTTCTTTAAAAAAGCCAGGGGTATAGCATTCCTCCCTGTCTTGGGAGTTTTGGGTAAGTTTGGTTTTTTTTCCCCAAGGATAAGAGAAAGGCAGTTGGGTAAGCTGGATGCCTTTGAAACACACTTCCAACCATAGTTGTTTTCCTACTCTATTATTTGCTATCTGGGAATACATAAAAGAGGTAAACATAGCTTTGACTTGTCAATCTATGTACCATACTGAGGGATAAAGTGTTTAATATAGCTGTTAAGGAAATAGACAATATTTGTGGGCTTATTTTATAGTGCAAAGGCTGGTAGCAAGGATAAATGTTATTTGTTTTATTTAAAATACTGAACTCAGGAGTTTGGAAATAGTTTTTAACTCAGGAAAGGTAACCGTACATTAAGCCAAGTCCCGCCTGGTTTTAGGGGGGGCCTCTCACCTGGATGGATGCAACAAGGTGGAGTTTTTCCACGGTCCGTGGGTGCCACCTGGTGCCCATCTCCCTGCTGTCAAAGTCGTCGTGTCTAATCCCTTCATTCCAGCGCCCTCTCTGAACACTTTTCAGAACTGGAACTTCAGCAAATGTAACCAACACAGAGTATTAACTGGAAAATATTCTGTTAATCAGTGCCAGAGAAGAAAACTTACTCCACGGTTCAGTGTATTAGAATTACCATCTCATAAGAAAAATTATCCAGATACTTCATATTTAAGGAATGTTTAGCTGCACAGACAGTTTACCTAACTCACCACTGTCACAGACACATAAGCAGAATGGCAGCTTTCATAGCTCAGACATCAAACAGGTCTTCATGCAAGGAGAGGCTCAGCATGAAACTATAAAAGTGCTCTCAGAATAAGACAGTGAAAACTCAAATGACCCTGAAAGAATTGCAGAGCTCCTGAGATCCAAACCATATTTTCTGTAAGTTTACCTAGAAAAATCTTCACCATCTATGACAGTATTATCTTGCAAAGGCAGGAAAAAAATCTGATGCTACTACTTCTGTTTACTGTCTGTTGTAGATTATCATCAGACTTACTAGGCTACATCAAAGTTTGACTAATGGACTTCACACAGTCTTATGATTGTGGATTTTGGCAGTGAGCCAGTGCTCCTGTCCACTCTCTACCGTCACCTTCCCTCTGGGGATAGAGAGCAGCACTGGATGTTCACAGCTAATGATTCCTCCTTCAGATGTGCCCACATTCCCCAGCCACGGACTCCAGGCACAACTTACCAAAGAGAAAAAAATACCTTCAGCCACTACACTGCTCCCTTTTGCATCTGTTGTGCAGATTCTTCTCTGATGCCAGCAGCAGCCCAAGCTCCTACTGCATGCACGGGGGGAGCAGGGAGCCAACAATGGCAAGGCAGGAGTGGGAGATGTGGGCTAAAGAAGCTGAGGACTGTGGGAATATGCAAGAAATAGTCAAATACACAATCTGCTTTCAGGAAGCACAAGAGACAGGAAATACTGACTCAACTCCATTGTGCTAAGCCTCAGAGAAATTAAGGGTCCTATGCTGTTCAGGTCCCTCTTCAAATAATAACATTTGAGGAAAGTCAAATGAGACCCAGATTTATCTCTGTAAATTTTTAGAGCAAAGACACTTGTCATTAGGAGGTGTGGCATAATATAAATACATATATATATAATACATATAAAGCAAATGAAACAAATGTTGGGAGCTTAGCAGGATGATAATTGGTGAAAAGTAATATTGTATTGCAGGAGTCTAAGATTTAGCTTTACACAGGCCTCTCAATTTTAGATTTTTAGGAATATTCAGTGCTGCTTTTCTATCACATTCTTAACAGCACTCTCTGATCTATTTTAGCCCAGTAATATGGACAAAGTACATTAATAAATGGACAAAATAGATGAAAAGAAATGGAAAAAATAACTTTTCATCTCTCTGCACTGAAATTACTTTTTGTTTTAAGAGTCTGTATCCTACATATTAGTTTCAAAAAGTAATTACTATCATTGCATTCTGTTTTACAGCTCTTGCTTGATCATTTGTCTAAGGACAAATACAATTCCCTCTCACTTTTTTCTGTTTAGCCTGACCTCTAACACTTTTCCCAGGGATCCTCCTGTAAAAGATTCTATGGCATGAAGTCAGTTAGGAAATGCATTTGCTATTTGTTAAATATTTAGCAAAGAATTTGAAAGGAATACTTTTGTAGGGTACCCTGCATGGTGTCAGAATTATGAACTCAAGAGCAGGACCTTAAACAATCTATGGGAAAAAAAAAAAAGAAAAGAAAAAAAATGTTGCCTTCCTCTTTCCCAGGGAGCATTTGAAACACAAGTGTTACTCTAGAGTTTTATTTCAGAATGTTATAGCATAAGCCTTTCATTTTCTTTATCATGAGAGAGAAGGTAAGAAAGGTTAGAACTATATGAAGAGAACAATAAAATCCTCATAAAATGGAAAGAGGAAAAAAAACACGGAAAGTGAAAGAAGATCCCAGTGAGAAGAGAATAAAAAGTGGTAATGAATGCAGTTTCGTTTCTACAACAAAAACTAACAAACAAACAAACAAACAAACAAAAAAAGAAATGTAACAGCTGAGAGCAGTGAGAAACAGGGGGATACATTTTCATATAGCATAATTTAATGTTTTTTGAGTTGACCTATTTCCTTCAGTTTCCTTTTTAAGGAAAGCTTGGATTCTGCAGAATGCAAGGGGATGCTATTCTACATTCTGCCAGTAACCTGCTTTGTGTCTCTGATAATAGATCTATTTTTTCTTTGTCTCTGCTCACCTTTTCATTCATTTTCTTGGCTTTCTTGGCCCCAAAGAACTGGAAAAGTAATCAATATCTTCAATATCAAACTAAGAATTGAAGGGAGGAGTGGAAAGGGGAAATTACTCTGGATTATGTGCAACTTTCTCATATTATTTATTTTATTACCCTTTTTTTCTAACCAATACAAAGAGCCAGGAAGGAAAACCATCTCATACAAAAATTTGACTCAGCATAAGACATTTTGTTCAAGTTTTGTAAGAAAAACATAGGAAATGAGCAGCAGCCCTGCAGCTGACGTTTTCCCCCACACCCACATACTAGAACACGCACATCCAAGTCTCTCTTCTGCCTCAGAGCACCACATATACACATACTCCACCACACTACAGAGTTGTTCTTCTCTGCTTTTCACCAGTAAAGAATCACATCATGGACCTAGGATTGTTCTAGTTACAAGGTCTTTGGAAGCAAGTACTTAGCCCTACCAGTTTCCAATCAGCATGGGAAAAGTTTATACCACTACTCACTGCCCTGAATCAGAGGAGAGTTACAGCTGGGTCTTCCACCTCACAGGTGGGCATCTTACCCCATTACCATGGCTAGAGGATTTTCCAAGGAGACTATGTGGCTGCCTTTACCTTTGATGTACCTCTTAAATATAATTTGGCCTGAAGGAAAGAGACTCCTCAACTTGATGGCAAGGATATTCAGCTTTCAGCATCTGCTTTGGTGTATTTAGAAAATGGAAAGACTACTCTTATTGCAGTCATGCTACATAGCCTGGTAACTGGGATGTTTGCTAAGATAGTGTGAGAGAAGTGAGAATTCATCTCAGTTTCACACAGTTTAGGCAAAGCACTTTCAAACACAAAGATATAGCAGCACCAGGACACATCAGGTACCTCCTGAGTGCACCCTCCATGCTAAAGAATTAATATGGGACTACAGGACAAGCACTTAGGCACTGATGTTTTCAGGGAGGGTTAATTTAAGAATTATCATAAAAGTCCACATTCATGATACAACCTTTACTTACATCCACAAAACCAACCAGCCAAAATAAAACAAAATGAAAATTCTCTGCACAAAATCATTACCACAACACTGAAGTGGACAATTTACAGAAGACATGAGCACAAGCATCCCACAGGTCCGTTGCCTGATGCTCCCATCTTTGTTTGTTTGGAAACAAATGCATATCCATAACCAAGAGCTTGCATGCCCTCAAGCCCCTTTTCACCTCTGTTCTCCTCTTTCACTGTGAGTATTTTGTTGTACTGAGAAGCTACTACCCCACAACAGAGTACACTGTGGAGAAAATAACTACAAGTGAACAAGTAACAAGTGCAAAGGTGAATTTACAGAACAGTATTTCTGACTCACTAACGTAACTAAGAGTTAGCTTCCAAGCCTGGCATAGCACCTCCTTATAAAATGTGAGAAAAAGAAAAAGTCCAATTACCTGTAGTGATTTTCAGGCCAGTTAAAGACAAAACAGTTTTATTCACACACTCACTTCATGTAAAGCAGGAATTTCTTTATATGCTAACTGTCTGAGCAAGCAATGATGGTGACAATCCCTGTATCTAGAAGATATGTTAATGCATAGGGAGTTAACTTCCTCAGTCGTCAACTATAAATAACTTGCACAATCATCCTCTTTTGCAACATGGAAGGTCTCTCTGGTAAAAAAGGAAGAGGCTGAGATTTCATATGTTGGGTCTTCCCCCCCAACATTATTGCTGCTTTAATAGAGAAATCTCAGAAAAGCAAAGTCTGCACTCTATTCTTTGAGACTCCGCAGATGTTTTTAAAACACTTAGTCTATTAAAACTTAGAAAGCATGATTAATGACCTGAGAGCTGCTGATCTGAGGTAAAAGACTCAGCAGAATTTGCCCAATAGCTTTTGCAGATTTATGTACTCTACATTAGAAACCAGAACCATCAGTGCAATTATTTCACTAAATCTCAGATGTGATGCTCAAAAAAAACTTTCCAAAATACTAAAAAGCAACTCAACAAGCAATGGTGAAATACTCTGCAGCTCCAAAGTCCAAGGTTCTGTTTGCTTTTTCAACTTCTTTTTCCATAAAAATACACCAAGAAATTAACTTATTTTCATAAGATTGCATTAGCATTTTACCTAATTTAAAGAATGTTTTATTCAGATCAAAAAGAAATTAATTTTGTACAGACTTTTCACTCTAGCCAAGGACATGAGTTAGTGAGTTTCATGATGGACCTTCTCCATTTAAAAACCAGCACCCTTCAGTGCTAATTTGTGTGATGAAAAGTTCATTTGTTCAGATTACAAATAAAGGTCAGACAAAAAATACATTAATTTTGTATTCCTTTTTGAATCTCTAAGTAAAAGGGGTGCTTTAGAAATAAATGCATGCTTCTCAGGGTAAATATAAAACTCAAAATGATATAAATAGATGAAAATATGCAATGTTTTTCCCAGGGACCTTGAAATTTATGAGAGCAACCTCTCGAATTCAAACATGCTATGCACAATCTCAGCACTATTGGTACTTGATACTCCACTTGAACTTACAATTGGTCTTTAACTCTACAGCTGAGAACACATGAGGAGCCGTGCATGACTGAGGAGAGAAATTTGTTCTCTTAAGATCATTGCCATCCAGAAGATCAATTACTAGAACAAGAAATACATGTAAAGGAGATAACATAGGCTATCTGAGGTTGATGGCACAGTCTACAACACTGATCTCTGCTGCATTTTGTAGCCCATAAGGATCTGTTAACTGGTAAAAAAGCAATCAGCTGAATGAAAAAAATAGTATGAAAAAAGGTAAAAAAAATACAGTTAAAAAAGTAACCCAGAGATTTTTAAGCCAAAATCATTCAGGTTCATTTCAGCTCAAGGCTACATCATTGTTATTTGCCTTTTGATGTGCTCTTTAGACCTACTAGCTACATTAAGTGCGACAATATAAAAAGTATCCAAATCCTTATTAGTACAAGCTGAATACAACAATCACCAGAAACTTGTGTTTGGTTCATTGATGAGTTTTTCTCATTTTATATCTGAAAATGTTGTTGATGTTTTTGTTATTAGTTTTGCTTACCTCATGAGTAATAAAAGTACTTGCAACTTTCAATTAGAGCATTATCTTTTGTTCTCCAGTTCACAAAACAGATATATATGCAATAAGGGCTAACTCAGGTTTTCCTAATAAGGAAAAAAAAATTAAAAAAAAAAATAAAGCAAGGGAGGCCTCTTAAACCAGCTGAAACCTTACAATAATTTAATGGTAATAGCAATATCATAGAATCATAACATCATAAAACAATTTGGCTTTGAAGGGACATTTAAAGATCATCTAGTCCAGTCTCTCTGCTATGGGCAGTGACACCTTCCAATAGCCCAGGGACTCCAGGCCCCATGCAACCTGATCTTGAACATTTCCAGAAATGGGACATCTGCAACTATTTTGGTCAACTTGTTCAGAGTCTCACTAGCTTAAATTCATCCTCTTTCAGTTAAAAAACATTGTATCTTGTGCAGTCACTACAGGCATTGGTAAAATGTCTTTGTCTCTCTTATAAGGTCATTTTGTATCATGAAAGGCCACAATGAGAACTTATAAGAGCCTTTTTTCTCCAGGCTGAACTGCTTGAGCTCTTTCAATCTTTCTTCACAGGAGAGATGTTCCAGCACTCTGATCTTTTTCACATTCACCCTCTGGACCTGCTCGCACAGACCCATGTTTTTCTTATGCTGGAGGTGCCAGAGCTGAACACAGTACTCCAGGTTCACCATGACACTCCGGGGGTCCAATCTTTCATCCACCAGTTTCCCCAAATCCTCCTCTGCAGCACTGCTTTCAAACCATTTATCTCTTAGTCTGTACTGATGGCCTTGTTGCACTTTGTGAGGTTCATCCAGGTCCACCTCTCCAGATTGTCACAGTTCCTCTTGTATAACAACTACACTACTCAGCTTGGTATCAGCTTGGTATCCTCAGCTTGGTATCCTCAGACTCACTGCGGGTGCACTTGATCCCACTCTCTATACCACTGATGAAGATATAAATTAATACTAATCCCCATGTGTACTCTAGAGAAACATCCCTTGTTACAAGTTTCCACTTGGACATTGAGCTGTTGATTTTAACTCCTTGAATGCATCCAGACAATTCCTGTCCATCTAACAGTCCATTCATCAAACCCGTATCTTTCCAATTTAGCATTAAAGATGTTGTGGGTGACCTTACAGAAGTCCAGAAAGTGGACATTTTGTATTACTTAGAGCACTATAAAGTCACTGCTATCCAAACTGAACTGTGGAGTTCCCATCAATTTTATTTACAAAGCAAGTTTTCCCAGGTAGACATTAATCAATAAGTAAATTGCAAATAAGAATAAAGCATAGAGATAAGGGCAAAACATAGAGAAAAGGCTTTGCACTTATTTTTTTTGGGAACCTACTCCCCAGAACTGTTTGAGTCACTTCCAGTTCTCCTACTACAGGGTCTTTTGCCAGAGGCCACAGCTCCTATGTGGACACCTTCCAGCCTGACATCAATGCCAGGCATGCAACAAGCTCTGCAGAGAGATTAATTTCTCCTGACCCTTATGAAGTCTTTCATAAGGTCATGAAGTCTATATAGGAACGGTACCCAGTCAGTAAAGCAGAAAAATAATTGAAATGGTATAATAAACAACCATGGGGTTTACCTCAGGATAAAGTGGGAAAGGAGAAGACATACAATTATGAAACTTCCTTTGGGTTAGCTAAATTCATTCTGAATAGTCTTTATTTACAGTACACCTGGTACAGGACTGGCACCATATGTCTAAATATCTAACAGCCAGTTACTTATATATAAAAACATCACTTTGCATTGCCATTCAATATCCAAGAGTCAAGTTCATACATATTCTTTGACAAATCCAACCAACAATGTGAACTCTATTCAGCTGTCAAAAAATATGAATATTTATGGACAAATCTTACCAGCTTTACTTCTTCATGTTTTCTACTTTTTATGGGATTTGTGATTGAGTAAACATCCAGGTTATAAGTGGATGGGTAATATTGTCTTTACAAGTCAACTAGAAAGGAATTGGGAAATAGAAAGTACTCAGTAACCTTTGGTGGTTCTCATAGCCTTTTGTATTGCAGCAATTATGCAGCTACTCTAATAATTACCCAGTCCCATCCAGCTTGTCTTTCTTCCATATAATATCCTTCTTTTCTGGTTTGAACAATGGCAGCAGATTGTTTGACAAACAGCACAAGGTAAGCCTGTGATTTTGATTTCTGGCACCAGACTGTTTGGCAGTACCAGATGCTGAGCGGGAAACACTTCAAGGTTTAGGAGCTAATAGTCATCTGCAGTCATGGTTCTCTTCTACCTTGCTGCACAAGGCACCCTCTGTGAGCAGGCACTTAAGAAAAATCATGGAACGGCTGTCACATGAACATTACTTTCATAACAAAAGCAATTTACAATATTTCCCATTCCCTCTCCTCCGGCACCTGCTCATTCCTGCCCCTCTGAACTTTAATAACCCCTCTTAACATACGAGGTCATGCTATCATCCAAATTGCTGAAACAATTCAGTTTTGAGGGGAAGGAAAAAACCCATACACACATACACATCTAATTCAGGATTAAAATAAATTAACTGGGAAACAAAGAATGAGTTTCTTTTTTCCAGTTCTGATTATTTCAGTGAATTTTTCTGAGCTACATCCCCACAAACAAATATGTGGGTGATAAACTGTGCTATAGCTGGCAAAAAGCCCCTATAATACCTCCTATGTTTATTTCAGGGCAACAGGTACATTTATACGAACACCTGGCATCAGTGACTTGGGGGGCTTTGTGCTTATGTTCAGGTCTCTCAAAAAGCCATAGAAAACTGCTACAGAGACACTTTTGGTGCTTAAGATAACATCAGCAGAATATATCTGGCTTTTAAAATTATCAGTGTCAAAATCATGACCAGGAATTATGATGACAGTCTTAAATGTGAAAGTTATGACGTTCTGAGATATAAAGTGCTCATAGATGCGTGAAAACTGTTACATAGGCAAAATAAAATATCCCTTGGCATTCTTATCAGCTGCAGTCACAAAAAGAAAAATAATCTTTTGCCAGAAATGTAAAAGTTTTCAAGCTTCCAGGTAGATAAAACATTAACATTTCCATAGATGTCTTGCATGTCCAATTTTAATTCCTTAACTTCTATCTCTGTATTAAATCTGCCTGATCATAAAATCTAAATCAGATCCCAACTTGCATAGATGTACCAGGATAAAAACAGCCAAGGCAAGTTATTCCCATGGACAAGTTAACTGCCTGGTGAGTATCTAGCTACGAAGCCCTATGTTTAGGTCATACCACTTTGCATCTGTAAACTCTTTAAAAATCTATAATCTGGATACATTGCAAAATTGTTTCTTTCTTTGACTCCTAAGGCACAGACTCCTGAGGGCATTTTAAAAAAATGGGATAACAGATCACTCTGCCAGTAAAATCCTGCTCAGTCACCCAAAGAGGCTGCCTCTTTTTGCCAAGTTCCAGTTTCTTGGCACTCATCAACAGCTCAGGACATGCATAAGCACGTAAGTTTTACAGGAGGTTTTCTTAACCCAGGCACTTCTTAAGCTAAATAGCACTTGCAAAGGAGATGTAGGCAGAACATGATGGATCGTCTGCATGATTTCCTTGCTCTACTTCTTTTGTCACTACAGGATATGCTTGAGATCAGCTTCCCTCAAGTCTGCCTTCGGTCAAGAGCGTCTTCTGTGTTGTTGTTTTCTTCCTCTCAAACAGGACTCCCTTGGCAAGAAGACCATGTCTCTGTGATGACTCTTTTGAAAGAGTTCCCATTCTCTGCTCTCTTCTCTGTGCAGAGGAGCCTGGTGTAACTAAATTTCCCTCATAGACACCCCATCAACATCGTGCCCAGGTAGCACCTGTGGCACAGTTCAGACAGAGTGGGTGCCACATGTGTCACCTGCTAGACAAAAATTACAGTACAAATGGCAATAGCAAAAAACTAGAAATCCAGGCTCTATACAGGCTGCCAGGGCCTTCACAATGTTAAGCAAGCACATGACTGAAGGTATCATAGTAGGGCTCTGCAGGGTAATTCAGGGGAATATGCTTGAGGTAAGATGAAAGCATGGCAGGCATGTATTGTCCTCATCTCCAGAAAACCCAGCAACCTCCTTTCAGCATAACAATAAGACTCTAACTCTCCTATGAAATAATTTAATGCCTTCTGTACCTAATCTTAGGTTACACGTGGTGGCACATTTTTTTCATAGGCTGTATCAGCTGTCTTGCAAGGAACTAAGCATAACAGAGTATGAAAATTTGTCTCTAGTAAATACGAGGGGAATTTAATATTATGACTGTAAAAAATTAATATTAGAGAGTAGAAGATATGGGTATAAATTATAGTACAAAATTGATATTTTTCTATTCAATATGGTTAAGAAGACTCAGATATAGGTATCTGTGCTTTCTGGAACAGTTCTAAGAGAAAGAAGAAAGAGGGGCTTACTTCACAGCTCTGAGAGGGACAAGGCAAGGATTAACATGGTCCTTTGTCATCCTAGATAACTACCTAGACTACGACACCAAGCTACCACTGGGTCTTTCCCATCCTTACCCTCTCTTTCTCCATGAAAATCTTCACAGATGCAAATTTTGCTTTTAAGAGAGCTCTATCCAGCTCTTAGAAAGACTTTGGTGTAATCAAACGCTGCACATTTAATATTCTACAATTTTTTTAAAGTTTATGAAGGTCTATTTTCTTTCATTATCTCCAAGGTTATTCTTTCAATATTCCCTCAATTTCCTCCTGAAAAGAGGTTATAGCAAGAGGGAGTCAGCCTCTTCTCCCAGGGATCAAGTGACAGGACAAGATGACATAGCCTCAGTCTGCACCGGAAGAGGTTCAGGTTGGACATCAGTAAGAATTTTTTCACTGAAAGGATGGTCAGGTATTGGTGTGGGCTGCCCAGGAGGTGATGGAGTCATCATCCCTGGTCGTGGTCAAGAAATGACTGGACATAGCAGTGAGTACCACCGTTTAATTGACATAATGGTATTCAATCAAAGGTAGGACTCAATGATCCTGTGATTCTGTCTGCTCCATTGTCTCCACCAGTATCTACTATCTTCCCTTGATATCTGCTCACCCTGGGTGACTATGGCCAAGATATGTTCAGCATGGACCTACGTATTCATAAGAACCATTCCAGTGCTCCTAGCTTTATGTGCTCAATCATTGCCACAAATAGATCAACCTAAAGAGTGACTGTACACCTAAGGAGCTACTGCCTGCTTTAGAGTACATTTCTTATGTCTGCTATGCTGGCTGCAGTAAAAAAAAAAAAAAAAAAAAACACCAAAAACTTTTTAAATAGCTTGTGGATTCCTCCAGACTGACAGGATTATTCCTTGGCTGCTCAAGGTAGTGTCAGGGCAGTTTTGTGGCAATGGGAATGATGTAAAATGTTCTAATGTTCCAAAGGGTCTGGCCCAACATATTCAGCAGAAAAGTAGGTCAGAAAGGAAATCTTGCTACTACAAACATGGCAGTGGCAGCAGTCCATTGTATCATGCACAGGGTTTATGTAAGGCAGTGACTGGGGCTCCTTTACTCTGAGTTTCACAACAAGCAGAAGAGGCCAGGTGCTAAAAATGCCTTGCTGCTTCACACAAAAGCAGGAATCAACTTGTGCACAAATGTAGAAAGGCAAACATATTATCAGTTCTATGTTTGTACTAATCTATACATTTGAGTACAATTAAAGAACATATAACCAGCCTTTTCTGTCCTTCATCCACAAACAATACTCTAAACCAGAGGCAGTATCTTGGAAGTAATGATCAAAATTTCAGTCAGTAGTTATTCTTGTGGCTTCCTGCTCCTTGGCTCTATTTCTAGATATCCCTCTGTTTCTACATGCCATCCCACGAGACTAAAGAGACCTGGAAAGGATGCAATCAGCTCCCTGCCCACTCTGAAAAAGATATAACTAGTGGAAAGGGATGTCTCAGCAGTTTTCCCCAATTCTCACAGGAAGAGTATATCAGCAGCATAACGAGAGAAAGTCATTGTTCCCACATTTTCAACCATCAAAGGCTAACGAGTAAGAGGGGCAGAGAGATACAGAAAGCATTAGGTATGTCATGGGAGGTCCCACTCTGCTGGTAAATTTGAAATTAGTGGAGACTGAGCCAGATCTCATGACAAAGTAAGTAGAAGTGGCTTAAAGCAACCTTAATTTATCTCCATAATCTTCATCTCTGCATTGAGGTGCTGGGAAAGAGGAACTGGGATTTTCATGCTTCAAGATACTTCTGGACTTCCACTGATTAAATTTAGAGATATATCCTTATTCAGGGAACCAAATAACCAAATGGACACTTGACTTCTCTGCAGTGTGAATATTCACTCCTCAGTAATTCTGCTGCTGGCCTTGATGACTTTGCTCTTTTCCGATCCTTAGTTTTGATATGCTCCAGTTTTCAGAGCCAACACCTGAAGCTGAACCCCAAAGGCAGCAGCACGTTTGGTAGTAGCAGTACCCAGATGTTAACATGTATTTTGAAGCATCAGGACCTTCAGCACATTGGTAAGTAACAAGTTTGCTGGAAATCACTCCTTTATATTTAACTGCCTGCCTGGAAATGGCTGACTAACCAAAAAAAGTCTTTTTCTCTAGTAAAAATGCCAGGTAAAATGACACAGGAAAACATATTCAAGTTAAGAAATCATCTGGTGGATTATGGGCCCATTTATTTTGACATGAAGAAAGAAGACTATATCCTTCTGAATGCTTTGGATTGTTCACAAACTTACCCCGGGCCAGGAACAACAGCAGAAAAGTCAGCCTCAGCCTCTGGTCCCTGAAGCAGCCCATTCTCTGCCTTCAGAGTTTGCTTAGCAGAATGACATATTTTCTAACTTCCCTAGGCCTGACTGTAAATGAATGGCCAGGCAGGTGGGAGCATTAACTCTAAGACTTCAATATCTCTCATCTATCACAGCAGATGATTCAATCTAATACCTATAAACACACAAACCATGGGTTTACTGGGTCCATTCCAAAGCCATATGCTGGAGTTAATGCATTCCTTGCTATACTATTAAAAGACAACTGCATTTATCTAAATCTTTTTGGGCCATGTTTCACTGCAAGAAAAGTCAAGACAATGGCCCCACAGGGCATTGAAGGAGAAATCGACTTTTGGAAATGTGATGTCCTATAAGGAATTACAATAAACATTTCAAACTCTTCATGCATGCAAACATTAGATGGCTATCAGACTCAGGTCTTTCAAGTAATATGGAAAAAAGATTTAAAGAAAACAGTGAATCTCAGAACTGTGTTGCTACAAGTTAGTAAAGATGGTGTAATAATGGTGCCTAGCAAATATTGACATCTCCTCAGACCATCAACTTAAGTAATTTCTTTTGATTTTTATTTCTAGGAGCTAAGCATAACCAAACACTATATCAGGTCCTTTGTTAGGTCCTTCCTAAAATGAAAATGGGCTTTTATAGACACTTTCTTTTGTATACAGTTTCTTTGAGTGAGATTATTAATGCCATTGTACATAATTTTTGGATGTTACAAAGTATTTAACAATTGACATTGTCATGGAACTTTGCCAAATATTTATAACTTGGTTTTGAAAAACACACATTTAAGTTCAATGTATAACAACTTGGATCTCATTACATTCAGTGTACAAATGCTCTAACAACAGAGTTAGAGTAGCATTTTACACCTCTGATCTGTTCATATACCAATTTAGTCACTATAATTTTATACTCATGAATCTAAGAAAAATTTTTCATAGCAAGTCTTTTCATACATCAAAAATCTAGGAATCAATAACAAAATTACTGTCAAGAGTGTATAGTATATCTTGCTGTAATATGTAAATTTTGGGGGCTTGCTACTAGTGTGCATGATATTCATCAAAGGGCATTGCAATCATGTTCACAGAAAATGCCTGAAATATCTTACTTGTGCATAAAAGAAAAAAAAAAAAAGTGTCAATAAATTAAGAGCAAAAAGTTTTGTATTAGCAACACCATTGACAGGGCAGAGATAACCAGCAAGAGTGCAGAGACAACTGATCTCTCTTCAGAAAGAGGCATCCCCACCAAAATAAAGAAAATAAGAAAATAAGCCATTTAATCAGTCAAGTACTTTTGGTATACTTTCATGTATTTTAATCAGATTACTAAAAAAATCAGTCATCTCTTTTCAGTGGAAAAGTTTGGCAGTGTTTATATTGGCCTGAGTCAGAAAAATCAATATAGAGCATAAAATATCCCTGTTAGAACTGGCACACAGACATCTACTCTCTGAGGTCTGAAATTCCTCTCACACTCATAAGCAGGAGTATCTACATCATTTTCATTTTGAAAGTCCCTTGTCTTATAACAACAGCACTACAGCTCATGCAGTGTAGTCACTTCATCACACCACCAGAGGTGGTAATCTGGAATCTCCACAGTGACAACCTTCTTCTTACTGCTCCTTTTTGTTCCAGAGACCCAGAAAAGGAAATTAAAACTGTGCCTTTTTATTCCTATTAGCATTTTTGCAGAGCATAGAAAAAATTACCCTAGGATATGCTCTTTTTTTTCAGAAAGGATCTGGGTTTAATACAAGTTTGTCATCAGGATACGTTGTTTTTATTTTTCAATCAGAAGGCTGTATTACAGAGAAAGAGCTACATAAGTGTCTCTCATAATAATGTCTTACTTTTGCAAGTTCTAAGTATGGATTAAATAAAGGTGAACTTTCTCTGTTAGGTGTTTGAGGAAAGCTACCAATGAAAAACCAAGGTGAGATTCTGAGACTCATTTTCCATTCTGTAAGTAGTAGCTGGAGCTTTCACAGTGACACAGCCAGGTAAAGCAAACACTGAGTAAACAGATGAAAAAGAGGCACAGTTTTATGGAAAATATTACTTTTATTTTTCTACAATATCTGAGAACTTCTGCAGTTAGGACTTCTAGAAAGAGGTAATTCTTCTAGACCATGAAAATCTACTAACATCTTTAATGGAAAGGATTTTATGAATCAATTTAGTTGCTGTGCTTTTTGTGGCAAGTGTATAGACAGCAGAGGCAGGAAATAGGGAATACTAATTTTTTTATTTATGTCAGCATATTTCTAGTCTGTTTTCCCCCCCTAAAAAATAGTTAGAATGCTACTAAATGTAGTTAGTAACACAGAGTGACTCATAACATCTGAGTGCACTGCAGTGATTCATTTTATCCTGCCTAGTGCCTTTGAAGTTGAGATAAATGAGTTGTCCAAGGTCATATAAAAGGCAGTCATTGATCTGGGAATAAAAGTCACATTTTTTGTGTCCAGACATCTGCTTTGTATCTGTAATAAACCTTGGTAGTAAGAGAAGACAAGGAAAAAACTGTTTGGAGGACAGTTGGTTACATTCAGAGAGAGAAAGCTAAGACAACAGAGAGAGTAATTTCTCCATCTGAGATGCTTTTTAGACAATTAGATATGTATTTTACTGAGTTCAAATTATGCTCTGCTCTGAAAAACAAATAAACATTATTATAAATAGTTTTAATTTTTTTAATATGGTCATTCCATTCTGTACATTGAGGAACAAATTTTTCCTCACAATTGTCTGATTTTCCTCAGGAAAAAGACCCATCACGTACTCTGAAAAGAATGGAAGGCATCAGACTGTAACATAAGCAGAAAAAATTTAAAAGATTTTTGCTAAATTTCCATTAATAGATTAATTTTTCTGAGAAGTAAGGTTTACAATGTTTATCTTTTTAATACGATAAAAACTCAGGCTATATTACTGTCAATTTCTCATTTTTTGTTTTTATATGCTTTCCGCAATTCCAGTAACTGAAAAACACAAAATAAATCTTCATTTTCTAAAAAAGATTGTCAACATTATTTTAAAATAAAGAGGCTAATAAACTCCCAAATAGATATATCTACCCATAAAAATTACAGAAATATCTTATTATCCTTCACATATATTTGCATTTTCTTAACTTGGAAATACAACTTCAAAAATTTTAGGTCCTTCCTAAATATGTAGATGCAAGCCCAGACCCATCATCAGCGAAGGGGGAGCTGTTGTGTGAACTATTACAGGAGTGTGATCCTACAAATCAATGGGCCCTGATGATATTGACCTGAACAGGTTTGGAGAGCTGGATGGTGATGTTGTGAAGCCACTCTCCATAAGCTTTGAGAAGTCATGGAGACCAGGAGACATCCAAGAAGACTGGAAGAAGGCTAATGTCATCCTCGTCTACAAGAGGGGTTAAAAGAGAATCCAGGAAATGATAGGCTAATCGGTCTTACTTCAGTCCCTGGGAAAGTTATGGAGCAAGTCCTCATGAGGACTATCACAAGTCAGATGAAATACATGACTGGGAAAAGCTAGCACTATTTCACCAAGGACAAATCATGCTTGACAAACCTTATCACCTTCCATGACAAAGTAACCTGCTTAGTTCAGTGACGGATTTTTCCAAGGCTTTTTATACGATTTCCCCCTCCTAGAGAAACTGATGCTTTATTATCCAGATAAGTGGTCTGTGCAAAGGGTAGGGAACAGACTGACCAAACTAGCTTTTCAAACTGTCAGCCTGCCACAAGTTGGGTCCTCCAGGGATCGATGTTGGGCCCAAGGCTGCTTAATTAATCTTCATAAGTGATCTGGATGATGGGATCAATTGTACCCTGATGAATTTTGCTAATGATACCAAACTGAGTAGAGAGCTGAACACTCCAGAGGGGAGAGCCACCCTGCAGGAAGACCTGCATAAGCTGGAAGAGTGGGCTAGACAAGAACTTTATGAAGTTCAACAAGCATAAGGTCTTGCAGCTCAGAAGATATAGTCCTGATGTGTAGTGCAGGCTGGGATCTACCTGGATGGAGGTCAGTCCTGTGGAAAGAGATCTCAGGGTCATGGTGGACAAGATCAATATGAGTGAACAGTGTACAGCAGCAAAGGCAACTGTCAGCAGATATGAAAAAGTCACTATCCCACTCTACTCAGCGCTAGTCAGACCACATCTGGAATGTTCAGTTTTGATCCCAACTATACAAAAAATATGTGGACAGGTTGGAGAGGTCTAGAGAAGGGCCACAAGGATGATTTTGTTCTCTAATCCATATAAGCACACCAAAGTAGAGTTGAGAAAGGTAGTTATTTTACTATTGCCCCAGTAATATCAGATTCTTATTTCTATGTTTTAGTTTTGTTTTTTGAGATATGTCTTTATAGGCATTATATATGTCATTATATCTGTAATTTTGTATTTAGTCATGAAGTTTTCATCTCTGAATAAACTGGTATTTAAGGTTTAAATTGACAAATAATCCAATCTATCAAACAAAATATTCACTTTCTAAAAATCCTAGGCAAGGCAAACTGTAGTTTGGATAAAGAAATTTAATTAAATCTTCAAACAGAATCTGGATTATTACTAAGTTCATAATATAAAATAAAATCTATTAATTCTAAATTACAAGCAAAATGTGAAACAAAGTATTTGTGAAATTGGAGTTCTAATTATTAATTCTGACTTGCATGGCTGCATAATTATCATCTGCTCTGTGAAGCTATGAGATGTACAAGTATATTATGAAGTGAACTGGTTCCTATTTCAAAAACTTTCAGACTTCAAATGAAATTATTTACTATATTGTCTTTTTTTCTTCTGAAAAAGATATGAAATAGTATTATAAGAAAACTCCCTGTTCTAATCAGGAATTTGCTTTTTCTGCAGTCTCCAAACAGAAAAAATCCACATCAATCAGAAAGGATGAGCATAGCTCAGTTTAATTGTTTACATCAGTGAGTTATTGCTCAACTTCACTGTTTTAAACAAATATTGTCACTTTGATTGTCCTCTTTCTTCATCCATCTTCTCATCTCCAGAAACAATTGAGACTAATTATTGAGTCAGACCTTGTTATTATTTATCTCCACTTTGACCCTCGTTACCCAAATGAGGTGGTGTTTAGACATATCATGCTACATTATGCTTCTCTTTTCTAAAGCTATTTAAACTAGATAACAAAACTGTAGGTAAGCCCCTTGCACTGTTCCAGTCCTCAGATGTCATTTCAGATGCCATTTTCTATAGTAAGTGATTCAGGTCAGTTCCAGTAGTTGTAGTCCCTTTGACAGGAGTAGTTTAATTGCTGACATGAGTCCCTGCCATGGTTTAATGCTGTCCCCTCACAACTGCTCACTCCATCACCATCAAGGTTGGTGAGAGAATTGGAAGAGTAAAAGCTGGAAAACTCAGGGTTGAGATAACGACAGTTTAATAGAGAAAGTAAAAGTCATAAACACAAACAAAGCAAAACAAAGAATCAAGTCACTGTTTCCCACGTGCAGACAGGTGTACAGCCAACCTCAGGAGAGCAGGGCCCCATTGTGTGTAACATTTACTTGGGAAGACAAACTCCTTCACTCCAAATGTTTCCTCCCTTCTTTCCTCTTCCCTCCACTTTCTATACTGAGTATGATCCCATATGGCATGGAATATCCTTTGATCAATTTGGATGACCTATCCTGGCTGTGCTTCCTCCCAGCCTCCCATGTACCCACAACTTCCTCTCCAGTGTAGCAGTGTGAAAAGCAGAAAAGACCTTGTCACTGTGTAAGCCCTGCTCAGCAACAACAAAAACATCTCTGTATTATCAATCTTGTGTTCAGAACAAATCCAAAATGTACCATCTGCTGGGAAGAAAATGAACTTAAACACAACCAAAACAACACAGACTCAAATACTGAACAATAAACAGAAAGAATGCTTGGGTTCACCACAATCGCATCAAAAGAAGAAATATAGAAAGAGGAAATTAGTATGCTTTCATACAAATATTAGGGTAGGTTTTCTGAGAATTTTAGCTCAGATCCTTTTTCTTGAATATATCCATAGAAATGGAATTTATTTCAAATGTAAGAATGAGATTTGTGAGATTTCCACATTAACTTATTTGCTGTAAACTATTTATTTTTTTCCCCTGTCCCCTTAACCTGTATATCCTTTTAGGAAATTTAATATATGTTCTATGAGTGAGTCTTATTTCTTTAGTTTTACAAAATGAAAATATTAATCATATTAATTGTGAGAGTAAAGATTTATGAACTAATATGTTGGCCTGGAAAGCTTTTTTCAATCCAAATGTCATCTATGTCAATCAGCATTTCTGCAGATGGAAATAAAGGAAGAAATAAAAAAAAAGAGCATAGAAGAACACAAAATAGCCTAAGCTCTAGTTGAGACAAACACAGATTAGGCAAACCATTTCTTATATATAGATGGATTTATTTTCTTTTTTTTTTGTCCTTCATTATGAAAAACCAAAATAATCTAACTCTTTATTTCAGTACTTCAAAACATCATCAAATACAATGCATTACTGCTTCAGGGAAATATGAATAAAAACAGAAATAGAAGTTTCAGTTAACTTTCAAAAATAAATCAGATTTTGGACTGAGATAACTACAGTAAAAACCTCAGTGGCAATAATGTGGAGAAATGTCTCAGGGGCAGTAGTTTACTACATCTGTTAGCTTTACTTCAAATTTTTGAACGGTTACAGTTTTCAGCAGTTTAAAAATGTAATCCTATGAAACAGTGCTATAAAATTTCCCTTCCAACCCAAACAATTTATAATTCTATGATAGTGCCCAAAGAAAAGAAAAAATCAATTCTAATGGAGAAAATCTTACAATTATTTCAAATCTATCCTGGTGGAAATCAACTGGTCATAGCATAGTAGCTGCATCACAGAGAATATAATTGAGATGGTTTTGATTTTATTTTACTGCAAATTTTCTACAACAGAGCTGTAGTTTCTTACGTATTTTGGATTATGTAATCATTTCTTCTCCATATGGAACTTAATCATAGTAGAAGTTTCATTTGTATCAATGGCTTTGGTCACTGAAATTAATCAGGTAATTGAATGTTTTGGAAGAAGACAGCTATCATGGTTTAAGCCCCTCATGGTTTAAGTACCTTTCAGCTACTTGCTTGTTCCCTCTCCCCAATGGTGGGATGGGGAGCAGAGTTGAAAAAAATAAAAGGTAGAAAAACAAAGGGTTAGTTAAGAATATTTTAATAATTGGAATGTTGTAGTAGTAATAATAAGAATTATAATAATATAACAATATTAATGATGTGATGAAAAGGAAGACTACAAAAACATAAAGAGAAACAAAGCTCAAGACAGGCAATTGATGCCCAATACAGATGTTCACCAGCTGCTGACTAATGCCCAGCTCATCCCCAAGCAGCATCAGCCACTCCCAGTCAACTCCCCCAGTTTATATACTGGGCATGGCATTCCATGGAACATCCCTTTGGCCAAGTTGGATTGGCTGTACTGTCCATGTGCCCTACTGGTTTCTTGTGCTCATGCTCCTTGAACATGGGAACTTAGCAATAACAAAACCACTGATGTGTTTTGTAAGTTTAGAGGAAATTAAGAAAGTTGATGGACTAGAAACCAAAGTAGGAGACAGACCTCCTTCGGACACAAAACAAAATTTAATTAAGGTATGATAATAGCAAAGATAACAGTTCTTAACCACAATATATATCTATATATATATATATCTGTATACATGCAATTTCCCTTTGAAACTCCCCCTCCCTCTGCAGTCCCTGCTCCCATTGGGCGCAGTAATATTTATGGACAGCAGGTGGCAATGTTGCTCCTCAGCTGGTGCTGAGATGCCCCCCAGGGCTGGGTGGTAGAAGGTTTTGGTGTGTCCCTCTGATATAGTGACTGTGGAGTCGGTGCAAAGGCGCCGCACAGAAAAGGAGAAAAAGAGCTGGGATCCTCTTTCTGTGGGCAAAATTCTCTCTCCTTAGTCCATGGCTGGAGAAAAAGATATCACTCTGAGCTGGAGCTGCTGCCAACACCGTGAGGCTCCTCACGCCCAGGCCGGCAGCCTTTGGCTCCCTCTCTGTGTCCCTCACTCTCCCAAGCACCGGGAAACTCAGAAAAATCTAGGGATTGGAAACGGGAGAAAAAGGAAAGAGGAGACCAAACTCACAGAGGTTTCTCCAAGAGCTGTCTCTCTCCCCTTCTCCCCGTAGTCCTCCTCCTCCTCCCCCAAAAACAGAAAACCTAAAGTGCCCCCTTTCCTCACTACACCCCAGTGACTTACTGTTGCTAAGTAACCCCCTTTCAGTCATGATCTACCCTTTGATATCTGCAGTGGGGGAAGATCAGTGCCATTAGTTCCTCGTTCATTGGTAGGAGAAAGGAAAATTGCACCCACTCCTAAAAAACTATAACATGTGTTATCAACACTATTCTCACACTAAATGCTGGACTATATTGGTTACTAGGAAGAAAATCAGCTCTATTTGAACCAAAACCATAACAACAGCTTTCAAGATTCAAGAAGTCAGTGTAGTAATTCATGCCACCTTTTCAACATGGAAAATGTTAATGTATCTCCACAGTGTAGTGTTTCATTTAGGTAAAACATGATATCATGCAACATTTTTTATTTTTGAGTATGTGCTTTGGCATTGCTACATTTTCTTTAGGATAGTAGTGTTAAGGCAATAAGGATACAGCTTGAACGATTTTTTTTTTCTCTGTACTCGATGATTGTAATTGCTTCACTAATGCAAAATTAGTGCAAAAGACCATCGGCATGATGTTTAACAGTGCTGCAAGCCAACACAGTTTTTACTTCCCTGTTCAAGCTTGGACAGGGGCACTGTTTTCTGGGTAAAAAATTGTCTAAATGTTCAGGCCCAAAGAGTGGTGGTGTATGTAGTTACATCTAGCTGGTAGCTGATTACCAGTGGTGTTTCCCAGGACCTAATATTGGGCCCTGTCCTGTTTAGTATCTGCATTGATGATCTGGACAAGAAACTCGAATGTACCCTCAGTAAGTTTGCAGACAACACTAAGTTGGACTGGAGTGCTGGTCTACTGGAGGGCAGGAGGGCTCTGCAGAGGGGTCTGGACAGGCTGGACCAATGGACTGAGGTCAACAGCATGAAGTTCAACAAAGGAAAGTACTGGGTCCTGTATTTGGGTCACAACAACCTCAGGCCGTTTTTGGCCAGGGGAAAAGGACATGTAAGTGCTAGTTGATAGCTGCTGAATATGACTCTGTGTGTGTCGAAGTAGCCAAGAAGGCCAATGGCACCCGGCCTATATCAGCAATAGTGTGGCCAGCATGACCAGGGCAGTGATTTTCCCACTGTATTCAGTACTGGTGTGGCTTCACCACACATCCTGAGATCAGTTTTTGTCCCCCAGTGACAAAAAGAACACTGAGATGCTGGAGTGTGTCCAGAGAAGAGCAAAGGACCTGGGGAAGGAAGGAACTAGAGCACAAGTATGATGAGGACCGGCTGAGGGAGCCAGGGGTGTTTAGCCTGAAGAAAAGGATGCTCAGGGGAGACCTTGTCAATCGCTACAGATACCTCAAAGGAGACAGCTCTTGATCTGTTTTCCCTAGCAACAAGTAAGAGAACAAGAAGAAAATGCCTCAAGTTGCAACAGGAGAGGTTTGGATTGGATATTAGGAAAGATTTTGCCACCAAAATTGTTGTCAGGTCCTGGAACTGGCTGCCTAGCTGTGGAGGTATTTAAAACCATGTAGATGTGGAACTTGGGGACAACAGTTAGTGGGTAGGGGTGGCAGTGCTGGGAGAATGGTTGGATTCATTGATCTTAAAGGTATTTTCCAACCTCAGCCATTCTATAATTTTGATTCTGTTAGAGGGTAATTGCCTCTAATGATGCAGTCTGGTATTATTTCATGCTACCTAAACCATTTTTATAAACCAGTGACTGTCTGCAAAAATCTAATGTTACCAACAGTAAAGAAATGTCCAGCTCTATATCCAAATACAAGTAAAAATTATTTCCTATGTCTAGAAAATCTAAAAGACAAGAAAGAAGGTTCCACCAATAAGAATTGTAGATGCTCATTTGACTGTTTGTGGAGTTTATTTTTGATGGGCATCAAAATATATATTTGAATGGTGTATTGGGTTTGCTTGGTGAGGCTTTGGTAGCAAGTGAGCTCCAGGGATGGTTTTTGTGAGAAGCTGCTGGGAGCTTCCCCCATGTCCAGCAGAACTAGTGTCAGCCGACTCCAAGATGGACCCACCACTGGGCAAGGCTGAGCCCATCAGGGGTGGTAATAACACCTCTGTTATAATATATTTAAGAAGGTGAAAAAAATATTGCACAGAAGTAAATTGTGGCCAGAGAAGAGAGAAGTGAGAGTATGTGAAAGAAATGGCCTTGCAGACATCGAAGTCAATAGGAAGGAGGGGCAGGAGGTGCTTCAGGCACCTGAACAGAACAGAGCACCTTGCAGCCTGTGATAAAGACCATGGTGAGGTAGGTTGTCTCCATACAGATCATGGAGACCCCTGAGGGACCAGATATACATCTGCAGTCCTTGGAGGACCCCTCACCAAAGAAGTGATATGCCTATTGGAGTCTGTGATCCTGCAAAAAACCCACAATGGACAAAACACCTCACAGGAACTGTGGACCCATGGAAAGAGATGCCCATCATTGGAGCAGATTTCCTGGTAGGACTTGTGGTTTCACAGGGGATACACCTGGGCGCACTCTGTTCCTGAAGGACTGCACCCTGTGGAGAACTATCTTCCATGTTGGAGCAGGGGAAGAGTGTGAGGAGTCCTCCTTCTGGGGAGGAAGGAGTGGCAGAGACAGTATATGATGAACTGACCTCAACGCTCGTCCCTCTGTGCCACTGTGGGGAAGAGGAAGAGAAAACTGGGGCTGAAGCTTATCCAGGAGAAAAGGGAGGGGTGGGTGGAAGGTGATTTTAAGGTTGAATTTTATTTCTCATTATCCTACTCTGATTCAGTTTGTAATAACTCAGACTAATTTTCCCAAACTGAGTGTTTTACCCATGTTGATAACTGGTGTGTGATATCTCCCTGCCCTTATCTTGCTTCAAGAGTTGTTTGCTATATTTTCTCTTCCCTGTCCAGCTGAGGATGGCAGTGACTGAGAGGCTCTGGTGAGCACCTGGTGTGCAGCCACATTCAACCCATTGCACGTGGCTTCATCACTGTCAGAACTCACCCTTATTTTGCCTGAGTTCATGACACCATAAGTGTCTTTGACACTTGCACAGACTAACTTGACCATCTTTTAAAATCTCACACAGTTTTACTATCAAGAAGCCACTACTGATACATTTTATTAAAGACATCTTACAGATTTTAAATTACAAATTTTAGGTATTTAAGTTTCACAGAGAACTATGGAAACATTTAAGTTCAGTAAGTTTCTCTCTTAGATTTCAGATGTAGATATGCTGCAATTCTAGAACTGTCAAATGTGATCACCAAGCAAAAGAAAGAAATTAAAACATTTTGTTACCACAGTAAGCAAAAGAATCTGTGCAAGGACCTGCCTGTGCATATCTTGCAACTATTGTTGAAATAAAGCCTATGGCATTTAATATAGCTCATAACATGGTAAAGACAAACACACTTCCAAGGACAGCAATAAAAGAGTATTTTCTTTCAGCTTTTTATTTTTCTCTATTACAATATATTATTCATAAGGGAATTATTTCTCATAATACACAAAAATATGTAAGCTTGTTTAGATTTAGAAAGAAAGGAGGGACATTTAGAGAGAAAACACCATGTGACAAAGGAAAACACACCACATTAGAAATAAGTCTAAATGCAATTTCAAAAAAAATCACCACCTCAGGTAAAGAACTACTAAAGACACAAATGGTATCTGAAACTAACTTAAAAAAGGTCAGAGAAGTGATTAAATACAAATTTCCTTGGAAGGAAAACTTCTGACGACATATAAAGGTTCTTTATTACATGGGAACATTTTCAAAATTTGCCATGGTCTTTATCTTTCTCTTCCCTAGCTTCAGTGAAGAGCGTTCTTTCAGGAGTTAAAGGGAAGACAAAGCCCAGCCCAAAGATCTCATATTATCCGGCTCAACCCCCTGCAGACATCCCAGCTTGGATGTCTCTATTGTTCTTTTACAGGGCTGGCAGCAGACGCTGGTGTGGTGCAGACTGACACTTATCCTGACAAAGGGAACACATCCAGAGTGTGTTCTTGCCTGGAAGGCTGTTTGAAATGGACCTTTGAGAAGAACCTGTGAGCACAGAGTCAAGCACTGCCTTGGATTTGCTTCACTGACTAACACAGACAGTGCTTCATACAGCCTTTCAAATTATTTTCCTCCTCAAAACAGTATCACCTCTGCCTTGCCTTCCTCTCTTTTTCCTTTCCAACCTCCAGTACTCTTCATGCAGACACTAATCTCTTGCTGAAATAGTGTCCCCTTGCGTCTATACCTCCATTTGGCTGGATTAGAATAGGTAGTAGGACATCAGCAGATGGATCATGCTGGAAAGTTTTAATATCCCTTCAAATAAAATGAAAGGAGAGATCCCTGAAGCAGCTCCAAGGGCAGCAGCTGAGCAGAGAAGCATTGACTTGTCAGAAGACTGCTAAGCCATTGCAGTATGGCTATGAGTCCTGGAGAGATACCATACCAGGATGTCTCCAGCACTAGAGCTTCTGCCCACTCATTTGCAAAGAAAGAAAAATAGCAGTCTCTTCGCTTGTGAAATGATCATTACACAGAAGGTTAGGAACTCTCACAGCAGGTGTGCCCGCACAAAACTGACTGTACCTGTGAAGTCAGTTGTGATGCAGCTGCACAGAAAATAAATACTGAGTCAGGGCTGGACTCTGACCAATGCATGTGGTGTTTATTCTTTGCTGCAACAAGCACAAATCCATACATTTTAGGCTACCTTCTGGGGCTTGGACATCAGCCTTTATGTAATGTCTGGATGTGGAAGCATCTGACTTGGTGATCAAGCTGGTGGGTGGCATAGCTATGCACCAGCATCAGAACCTTACAGAGCAGAAATTCCCAATGAAGTCAAACCAGGAGAGAAGAAGAGCCATGGCCCAGTGCTGCCCTGGAACTCAGAGAGAAAGATGGTTTCACAGCAGGATACTGGATCCTTCAGGCTTCCCTTCTCCAGTCAGTAGACAATAGAACGCTTCTACTGCAGGTAGCTTGAACTGCATAGCAGGGGGTACATGAGCTGAAAGTGCTCTTTGCTCAAAAAAAACAGGCTTAAAGTGCAAGCAATACCTCAGAAAATTCCCTCCTGACTGGAGTAAGTATAGTTCCTTTATGTACTCTAACCTGCATTGAGACATACCCTTGTGCAGGCAAACAGCAGAACAGTTTCTTTGTGAGGGAAAAAGGGAAAAAGAGAAGAGAGAGAAAATGTTGAGGAGTCACTTGATTTCATGGAAAGCATGTATCAAACTCATTGGACTTTGATTTGAAGCTTCACACAAACTGTGCACATTGAGCCTATTTTAATTGCATGACATTTTTACTATTGCCCTCAGTCTCTTTCCTATTGTTTTACAGTTAGTTCTTGTTTTCCTGTCTTTAATTAAACTGTAAGTTGCTCAGGGCAACATCATGACTACTCCTATTTGTACAATGTTTGGCAAACAGATTGTGAGGCATTGCCAAATGTGGAGAGGAAAAAAAAAAGAAAAAAACTCCCCTCCCCCCCAAAAAAAACAACAAAAAAAAACCCCCAAAAAACAAAAAAAACCCCAAACAACAACAAATAAACAAACAAAAAACCTAACCACAAGACAGCAAACTATTAGGAAATTAGGAAGCAAGTTCTGACTCAGACTATTTTTCTAGCCTATATAAACTTTGGGCATTCAGCTGTGGAAAAGAAAAATCAGAGAAATAAGTAGAAAAACAATCCATAGAGAGAAAGATACAGCAACATAAGCATATGCCCAGGAAAATGGAAACATAAGCAGGCAAGAACAGCCACATTAGAGAGCCTAACTTTGGATCACTAAGACAACACAGGGTATGCAGGTGTCTTGTAACAGGAAGCCAAGCAATTACTATGCCTCAGAATAAAACAAACAAAAAACCCCTGTCCTTATGACTGTTCCCTGAATTCTGTCAAGGAGCAGGTTGCTCTAGAGTTTAGGGAGTAGTCCCTGCCCTTCAGAGCATTTTGAACCTTCAGGTAGGGTATGGGATCTAGATCACATACAGACCTTTACTTCTCAGAGCAGATCACATCTGAAATCAAGAAAAAATTACACAGATGAGATCAGAATCAACACATATAATTTCCTATATTTTTACTCTTCCTCAACAATATCATTCCAGTGTCATCTGTCCTCAAGTAGTGCAAGTAAGAGAGCATAATGTAGCACAAAAACAGGCTCCATATGATTTTCCTTGACAGATTTCATTCAGTTTAATAAAATTTAAACAGTTCAATAAATTTATATAGTGGTGAAACAGATTAAAAAAACCTCAGAAAGCAAAACAATTTTTTATCTAGCTGAGCCTTTATTGCTAAGCAGGCTGTAATTTCAAACTTTTCTTAAATTCTTAAATAGATTTAGTTATACAAATTTTGGTTCCACTCCAGCTTCATCCATACTGTGATCTGTAGATATAACATAGTTTGGAATCAGACTCTGCATAGTCCATAATTTTATCTTTTTGCTGGTCTTTCAAGTATAATACATAAGGATGTAACACCCCAGACCCAAAGCCTCAAGATTTACTAGGAATATTACTTATATTTAAGGCTCTAAAACAATTTGTCGCCTAATTATTTTGCAAAGCCTTTTAGTTCTTTAATACCTACAAGTTCTGTAAAGTGAAAGTGCATACAATTTCCCAAGAGACTTAATTTAGTGAAAAAAACAATCATTTTGTAAAAAGGTTCACAGTGGTAACATATAACCGAGTCAGAAGATTCCACAAAGCACCGAGCAAACACCAATCCAAAATGTAGTAAAATGCAACCCATCAGTTTCAAGTTATCCAAAAGAGATCCAAGAATAATAAAGAAAGGAAGAATGATAAAAAGAGTAAAAAAGAAAGAAGAGCAAAGAAAGAGATTAGAATAAGAGAATCTCATGGGTACCACCCAGGAGTCCTACAGAAGTCTGAGGCTTCACATGGTGATGGTAGGTCCCAAGAGAAAAGGCAAGACAGATCCCCCGTGCTCCTGTATTTATGTGCTTTGGCCACAATGGACAGACTTCCCAGGCAGGACACCTGGCTCACTGACCACTCTGTAGCTCAAGGCCAGAGGGAGGGGTGCTGGGCCAGGGTCTCCAGAGTACTTTGTGTGGGTGGACTACAGGAAGGCCTTTTTCCTGACAGCTTTGCCACACGACTTTCAACACTGCCTTGGGGCTGAGGGCCATATGCGTTCAGTAGCAGGCCTGACCATGTGGATTCCAACCTAGCCCCTCCCACAAGACACACAAGTTGGTTGATTTGACTGAGTAATTATATAATCTAGTGAGATATGGTGTCCCACAGAGGGTACCTGATAAAAACTGATTATGTCAACAATTTCACATGAAAAATCAAAAGATTAAAAAATGCCTCCTGTTTGGGGATGAAAACAAAACAAAACAAAACAAAACAAAACAAAACAAAACAAAACAAAACACAATAAAAAAAATTCCACAAAACCCCCAAACAACAGAATGGTCCTGACTGGGGACCAAATAGTTCATTAACACCAAAAGGATGAAGATGTTATATAACATTCCTTTTTCTACATCTACATCTACAGAACATCATAAAAAAAATCAAAGACAAAAACTAAAAACTTTAAAAAAAATAAATCTCAAAACTCAACATCCACAAGTCTCAACACAGGTAGCTGTATGTGAACATTTTACACATCTTAACTTCTGTGATTTGTTTTGGAATATGTTACTAGCCTTTCCACAGTGGTTACCTCATCACTTAGTCTTAGCAATTGCTGCTGCACTGGCCAAAGAACAGCACAGAGATTGCAGCGGGAATCTAAGCATTTGACTAGGAGAGTAGAGAAGGTTGACATGCTCCAGAAAAGCTTTTTCCTGGAGCAGAAATGGATAGTTATGGCAAACAGATGGAAGGAATCAAATCCAAAACACAGTGTGTGACCTATTTCAGATAGAGTCTCCTTGTGTTTTGCTTTGGCAAAGCTTGAGTATCCCTGATGCCAACAGAATGTTCCTGAGATGTGGATCTTGTCAGCAGGCTCTAAGCTTCAATCCTCCCCCTAATCAGGACTTAATGGACAACATAGTCCAGCAGTAAATATTGACTTGAGAGAAATTTATACAAAAAGTAGCACTACAGAAAAACAAAACCAATTTTCCAAAGTCAGGGGAACCATTTTTGCCTTCCGGCTATGTGACAGTCTTGATTTCACATTGGCCAGATCAGGTAACTCTCTCAAGGCTCTTAAAATCTACAGATAGGAAAGAAAATGAACTCTGAATAGCATTGTGCCCCTTTGTTAATCTCCAAATCAAAGTGTGGAAATAGGGCTTTCTTTCTCTGTTTGACAACAGTGTGACAATATCCTAAGCGTAAAATGGAAAGACTTGGAGCCCCACAGAGATTTGTAACAGACACATGGGTCAGAAAAGCAGGAACTGAGACTGCCAGCACAGCAGGTGGTATCTGAAGGACCCAGTCCTTCACTTGTGAAGCCTTTGGTTATTTAATACCTGTCCTTTAGAAAAGAGTCCTAAGCTTTTAATGGCTGCTAAAAGTCAGTGATCAAAAAACTGAGAGAGAAAACCAAAGAAAGGGAAAGACGGCTACACAATAGCGAAATATCCACCTGAAGACATCCTGTGTGGCCTGTCTTCTTTTGTTTGAACTAGGAAGAGTAACCATCACAAAGAAAAATGTATTGATAGTCAAGAGGCGAGTAACACAAAACATTTCCAGTGAAGACATCTGAATTCTACAGTCTCTGAGTGTGCCGGAAGCTACCTTCCTCTTCAATCTGCCATCTCTGCTGCTTTTGCAACCTTCCCCCAAACTGTTTCAGCAAAAGCAAACTGGGCTGCTTTGGACAGTCTGAGAAGAAGTTCTTTACCAGCCCACCCTATTTTGAAAGAAATGAGCACAAGTGTACTAGCCAACAGCCCAAAAAGAACTGAAGCCTGTAAGGAGGAGAAGAGATAATGGGTAGCTTGAGAAGCAATCCTCTTCAGCAGGGATGTGTACTGACTCATAGCACAGGTGACTGCACCCAGAACCAGCAATTTTTTGGTTTCCAGTCCTTTATTCCTTCATAGCTAGTTGGCTCTTCTTTTTGGTTGTTCCCTGTCAGTTATGAATGCTTATCTGTCTTGGACACACAGGGAGGGTGTGAAGAACTTTCTTTACTTCTTGCTTCACTCTCAAAGCAGCACTCATCTCAGAATGAGAGAAATCAAATAGTCTCTGTGGGTATTTACAGCTTTCTGTTGTCTCCAGCAGAGATCCCTCCTAAGCCAGAGGGTAGTGGCTGAAGTTGCAGTCTTTTTTCTCTGGTGTAGTTGTGATTTTGTCCAATGTTTGTCTTATGTCAAAAATATTTTCAGCCACTGCAATAGGATCCAAACCCTACCTCTCCTGTCTCCACTGTACTAGAAACACCCATCCTGAAAACAGATTTGTCTCTGGCTGCCATGGAGGCCTGTACCAGGCATAACCCCAAAGTCTGAGTGGGGATTACTTCCTGAGATTCTTGCTCTGGGTTCAAAGGTCTCCTCCAGTCTGGGGAGGCAAGTGCCACTGGACCTATATATATTCTGCAGTAGCAAGTTGTGTTCAGACCATGACTAGCTTGGGGGCTGCTTAAGATGCCCATTTCTGAATCACCAAAGAGCTTTGCCTGTCTTCCTCCTGCTTGTTTATTCTGGGTAGCTCTGAGCCTGCAGAGGAACATTGGGATCATCATGGAGTGCTTTCTTTTTGTTTTAGATAAGCCTCTTGGACTTCTGTCTGGTGTCTGTCCTTTCAGGAGTAGGATGGAGCTTGAAAATGGGGTGGTCTTAGTCATTCTCTGAAGCTTGGACACTGAAGTCCTCCTAAATCTTCCTTTAGTCATTGTAAAATGCTGTGAGTTTTTCTGCAGTGGGAAGTTTATGACTATCTTTTTATACAGTGAGAACAATGTAATTCAGATGTGGAAGAAGGCCTGTAGGGACTACCGTAATACAAATAACACATTAGTATGACATGCTCCTTGAAGTGTGAAAACCATATTAAAGAATCCTAACAGCTGCATTCCTTTGTTGTTCTGGCAAATGAAACTAAATTGCAAACACAGAAAATGAATGTATGTGCACCTGAAGCAAAACAATCTTCCTACCCAAGAGAGGTCTAGTGGAAACTACTGGACGATGTGTGCCAAGTCAGCATCCTGAGTGAGTGGTGAGCTGCCTTTCCCACATGTTTCCCTGGGCAACAAAAGAATAGGATGCCAGAGCTTTTCCCAGCTTGGCATTACACAAAAGACCCACGGGACGGGTACAATGGAATTTAGACTGGGCACAGAGGCAGGACGCAGGAGCATGAGTCTCCAGCAAACAATAGCAACAGTGGGATCAAAACAGCAGGCAGAAAGTATATGCTCAATTACTAAAATAAAATATCTGAAGCTACAAAGACATTGCATCCTCAGACACATTTCCAAGCAGGATCCCACTGCTGTAAACATAACCAGGCATGTATTCCACATGATGCAATGTATGTTATCTGAAAAGAAAGGTGAAAAGCAAAGGGATTAACCTAAAACAATAAATTCCAGACAAATCTTCCAGGTTAATACTGTAGTAAAGGAGCAAGTGTCAAAACATATAACTGAGGAACAGCAACAATGAAGTGAAATATCAGGACAGAAACTCATGACAGTTGACAGAAACAGAATCTGGTATGGAAGAGAGTAGGGAAATAAACACAATCATATTTGAATCATAAGTGCCTGTAAGAGAAACACTAGAGAAGAAAAGTCCTCTAATTTGTAAAGAAACCTGACAACTTAATACTCCCTTTTAGAGGAAAGGAGGAGGATGGGGATAAAAATGGTTTCTACTATCTGTCTTGGTTGACTAGTCCATAAACATAATAGTTGAAAAACAGCTTATCTGTTTTGGGACACTTTCAGGAAAAAAAATGTTCAATATATGACCCCCTTTACTTCTCAGTGTTCATAAGAAAAGTATTTCTGGGTTTAAAGCTTCTGAGAGACAGCTGCTCTGTATGAGGTCTGATTTCTGTTCCATCTTTTTTCAAACTGGCATTGAGGAGCCAGGAAAAGATAAGGATCAAAATGAAAATATGGCAAGTAGAAATGGGAGACTTCTATAATTTTTTTTTTTCAAAATAGTGAAAAATTTTGTTAGGAAAAAAATGAAAATATGAGGCATATTGTGTTGGAGGGGAAAGCTCTGATCTGGAGTATTGCCATTGTCTCTATCAGTGAATCAGGGACATCTTCATATGGTCATCAGAATTCAGAACACTCAGGTAGCAGCCCATGGAACTGATTGTATCCTTGGTGATTGAAACTCTGTTGGTATTCCACAAGAGGACAAGAAAAGGACTGAGAAAATTTGTCACATTTTTGTAACTAGTCAAAATATTGTGCTAAAATTCTTTTTTCAGATTTTTTTCATGATTCTTTGGATCAGGGTTTTGTGCTGAAGACATAAAGAACAATTTTTATGCTGTTGATATATTTACATATTTGGCATATATTTTAGAGTTAGACCTCTCCTTGTTGCCTTCTCAGGAAATTTTCTCACATGTGATTCATATACTCCCAAAGTTAGAAAACAACTAAAAAACCAACCTGAATAAATGAATTTTGTCCATACTTTGTGGATGCCCAATAATTAGTCCTCAAGTATATGGAAGCTTGAATAAGGAATTAAATTATATTTAATTTTGGGGAGGCCTTGCAAATGAAAAGGCCTTCAGTATACACAAAACAATAACACATGCAACTACTTAAAAATATTTTTTCCTCTTCACAGTAGAGCAGTCCAGGTCTTGCCCACATGGCACTTCTCAGCTTAACAAGTGATAGACACAGAATAGCTTTCAGTCAAGTCACAGAAGACAACTGCCAAGACCAAGGACAGAACGTTGTATATATTTCAGAAACGGCTGTCTGGTTTAATTTTGGTTTTAGGTAGCTAGAGGAGATTTCTAAACCCATTCCTGTCACTTTTAAGGAAGACTCTTTGGATGGAAATGGAAAGTGAGTTTAGCAATATTCTTGCAAATGCCACCTTTGTGATTCCTACATGTTAATCTCTCATTGTAACTGCAGAGACCAGGATCCTTAAGTCCAACAACCATGACTTCTGACAATTTTACCTGGCTTGCAAAGAAATAAAATATCCATATCTAAAAAACCCATGAAAACTCCTGACAGGAGTCAGTCAGTGAATATCAGCTTCTGATAACAGCAGAGCAAACCAGAGTCAGTGCATCTGTGTTCTTCCCCCTTTGTTTGAACATTTGGCCCTAATGTGAAACCAATTTTCAGAAGGGTCTGGCACAAAATTAACATGACAGATTTAGCAGCACCTCGGTGCAATTATATGTGTCAAAGACTCTTTTCTAGAAGCTTAGCAGGCAAGTAGCAGAATAATAGTTTTTGATTAAAACTAATAAGCAGCTCCTTAAGGCCTACCTGGAACTTACTTCCTAAAATGGCCTACAAGTCTCATCTTGCCTCATATTTTTAAAAGCGTTTCAGTGCCTGATAGTCAAACAAATGTTAAGAAAATAAAAATAAAAGCTAAAGCAGCCAGGAATCTCAGTCCGTTTTGGGAGGGGGAAAAGGTGTGTGTGGGGGTCAGGTTGGTTCCTTCTAGTGTTGATACAGAAAATCAAAAAAAAAAAAAAAAATAAAATTATTAACAGTTTCTCTTATACTCCAGATGTCAGCAACTAATGCTCCAAAATCTGCTGAAACATTAAAACCTCTTTTTGATTAAGCATTGGGGTCAGCACTAAACTTGTTCATACAGTCTCAAACGTCAAGTGAAAAAAGTTCTTACTGAGATTTGATCTGCCATGTGACTCATCTACTCTTGACATTTTCCCAGCAGCTGAAAGGAAAAGTGAAGCAAAGCCTCATTCTTCAAAAGAGAAAGTCAGCGCGTCATTCTGTGCAGGCAGATGACCTGTTCTTTCTAATGATTTTGTGCTGATGTTGTGCTCAGGTTTATGAGCACAAGCCAAGAGTGAGGGGCAGGTGGGAGACAGGGGCGGAAGCTGCTCCCAGTTACAGAGTAAACAGAGGGTAAGCAGTAGCTTGACCACTTTGTCTCTCAGCTGGAGCCAGGCTGATTGCTGAAAACATTAGAGTAGCAGCCCTGGCAGCAAGCGGTTCTTCAGCCTCCAGGCCACCATAAAACAGGAGCTCCTTTTTTTTTTCCACAGGAAGAAAAGGCCAGTGTCTCTAAAGCAAGCACTTTACCACATGGTCCTTTTGGTGGAGAGAGACAGCCTGACACCATACATCAGAAAGCAGGGGAGAGGAGAAGAAAAACCTGCTCTTTTCCATTGTTCCTGTACAGCCTTCTTATTTGTAAAGAAGAAAATACAGGCAATGCAAATACATCAGACAGATATTTGCAACTGTTACATAGTTCCTTTTCTAAGTTCTTAGTCACTGCTTTTCTGCAGAGCCCCAACACCAAACCTGTTTAAGGACTTCACAGCGTTACAGTGCTACCTTTTTCATCTTCAGAGCTCAAGGTATCTAATACAGATACCCTCAAGGTATCCCTCAGGAATGGGTGGGCTCTGGTCTCTTCCATTCAACACCCTGGAAACCCCAACCTGCATTGTGGGCTCCAGACTTTACTTTATTAACATGCTCCTATCAATAAACACTAGCTCTGTTCTACCTATGGGGAAAGGGAGTCAGGAAAAGCTGGATAGTCAGTCAAAAGACAGAAATTAACACTGCTATGATCTCCCAAAACTCATTTGTGAATGTGTGGTGCCTCTTACTCTGGCAGACCAGCGTTTGCTGCTGGAGATCTTATTGAAAACATGCAGATATATCAAGATAACTAAGCAGAATGACCTGTTACCGTGTACTGCCATCAAGTAACAGTTAAAACCTTTATTTACACAGTTGGATCTGTATGACAACAAGGTTCTCAACTGGGATCACAGCTAATGTAGTGTGCTGGTTTAATGGTTAATCAGCAGGAGAAATGAACCCAACTCAAGAGAGATTACTAGTCAGAGTTATAATTTACTGAAAAGATTACAATAAATACATGCCCCAGCTAGTGTTGCAGGCGTGGCTGCAGTGCCACGTTTGTGTCATTTGGTGGCAGAGAGGAAAAGGTGAGGTCTTCCCCCGGTGCTCTGACCCATGTGGGCTCCCAGGATTGCTCAACAACCTGACATTATTGCTTTTCTGTTTGCTGGGGTTTTTTTCCTTAATGTTAATCTGAGATGTTACACCTGAGAGGCTGCGGGCGTTGGCCGAGTGGTGTAGGCCCCCACCTGTGGAGCCGGCTCCTCCTCTGAGGACGCCGGTTCGAATCCTGGAGGAAGTCGCTGTCGCCATCCGAGCGTGCTTGGCCATGGCAAGATGAGCCTCAGGAGTAAAGGGAGTGGGGCCAGTTCCGCGCACACTGTGCCTCACCTAAAAAATCCATTGCGCAGGCTTATCCCAAGATCTTCATTTGCGAAGTCTAGCCAACAACAATAAATACAATTTTACAGAGAAAAAAAATGGGTTTAGCCCACAAAAATACCCAACCAAACAAACAAAAAAACCCCACAAACAAACAAACAAACAAAAGCAACCTGGTGCATGAACAGAATGGTGTTCATTAGCTCCTGTGCTGAGCACCACATGACCCTCCTGAGTACAAAGTAAAAGGAGAGGAAAACCTGTTGGTGAGGATGTTGGTCACAGTCTTGTTGAGAGTGGCAGTCACAGTCCTGTGAGATTCTGGCTCTCCTCTGGATCTAAAAGTGGTATAAGAAGTCCCCAATCCCCAAGTTTATATATGCTCAGGTTCATGTCGGAATACCTAGAACCTCTCCCAGGGTGAAGAATTTCACAATGGGTGATTTACATGGAATATTTTTGGTGGCCCATTAGCAGACATGACTCCTCAGGCTGGGTGTGAAGGTGTTAATGCCTCCTTGCAGAGGAGTTATCTTGTCTGAGTAGTTGGTGTGAAGACAGGAAACTTTCCTATCTCACAAGGTCCCTTAACACCCAGTTTGTATCCTGAGGGGTCGGGTGTGCCCTAGGCAGCTGCTGCAAAAATCTACTATTAACAGTTCATCAGAAATGATATAGAGGGTGTAGAATGCTCCATTTTGGTTACACCTAAACAGTAATAAGCTACAGTCCGGCCACTGTAACTAGGACATGTAGCTACCTTTTTTTTTTTTTTTTCTTTTTTCTGTGAGATTACAATGTATGTGGTAGACTTTAACCTAAAAAAGTGACATAGGATCCCTGCTTAGCAATAGCTAGACATTTCAGACTAACTCTATAGAACTAGAATCCTTTTCCTCTATTTTTAAACTTTGAACGTACTCTGATTTCAGAAAAAAATATTGCAATGTTGCTGTGATTCTCTATCATATTTTGCTGACATAACTGGAAATAATGTAGCAGGAAATCACCTCAGCATTAAGCATCTGCCAATGATTTCTGCTTCCTCACACTTCTCAGTCTTGCAAACTCTGCATATGATATCTTTAATAATTTTTCACTGATTTCAAAAAACTACTTTTTTTTTTTTCCTATGTAGGTCAACACCTACCTACATATTCACAAGTTTACTTCATCAGCTTGAACCATGTTGTCTGGGACCTGCACATGCTAATGCTTGAAGTAAAGCTTTAGCTCAATACCTTGAGAAAGGAGAGGACTTGTATATCAATAAATGATCACCTCTCAAAAAAAGAAGTGACCATAAAACAAGTTAGGCAGATCTGAGCTTGAGGTCTGCCTGCATATGTCATGTTTTCCCCTTCCAGGATGTAACAGACCTGATGTCAGAGAAGTCAGCTATGAACACCTTTTCTAGGGCACTTACATCAGGAGTTGGAAACACTCCCACCAACAACACAGCTATAGTCTTCCCCACTGTTCATTCATGGTTTTAAATAACAACATTTACCTGCTTTCTGGTAGTTCAATTCTTATATCCCAAGAAGTTTTGAAAAAAATAGTACTCGTATCTGTAATGAAGGCATGGCAAGGTAAATGATTTCTTAACATTCACCCACAAGGTTTATAGTAGAACTGGGAACCCACTTTAGGTCTCCCAAGTAAATGGCAAGTGCTTTCACTGCTAGTCCAAACCCATACTGTATTTAACCAGCTCAATCCCATGTAGTCTGGCTCTCTGCTACAGACACAGCTTAAAATATATACCTAAAGAAGTGATAGAGTTTTAAAACAGAGTTTGCAAAAGAATTAACTGGAAGAAATATTTTGAAATTCAGACTTTTTTTCATACTTTTAAATCGTGTTCAGTAATTTTGCAGTGGAGCTAGACAGGGTTTCAAGTTGAAGCAGTCAAAGCAGAGACATTTGGAGAATGTTTTCATCGGCATTTTGAACAGGTTTTCTCAGATCTTATCTCCCTCACACTGGTTGATTGCTTAGTCTAACCCCTCCCACACACCTCTCAATTTCTTCATTCCCTGCCCAGGAAAGACTGAAATAAAATTGTTATTGTTATTCCTGCATGTAATATTTCTTCTCCTTACTTTTTATCCCATCTATTTAAACTCATAATCTATTCAAGACAGAGGCTGTCTGGATTTCTATGTTGATGAATTATGTGACATATGATACCCAAACTGAAGACAGGCCCTCAGGCACTAGGAGTTGAACTTCGGCACTTCTTGATGAGGTGATTAATGCTTTTATCTGACATTTCTGCCAGAGGTCACTGTCATTCTGGAGCAAAGGGAGATAAATACTTGCTCTCCAGCCATCTCACTTCACTGTTCAGGGTAATAACACAAGCAGCTTCCAACTGTCGACACAAGTTACTGTGTCAGGCTGCACATTATGAGAACCAAGGCAAAACAGTCAAAATGTTCATCAATATCTTCCAAACTATTTTCCCCAACCACAAATCTCCATTTCTTAGACAGAAAATACTATTTCAGTACCAGCATGTTTAACAATTCAGAAGAAAAATTTACACAGAATGGATTGATTGTATAGCTTCTCATTAAACAATTTCCATCCTTTTGCTGCATCAGTTTGAAGGGAGGTGTTGTAGGAACCATATCAATTTTTCTATAGCAATAAAAGGGCTTGTGTTGTATCCCTCGTCCTAGCATCTCAACAACTAGAATAATTTAGCAGTTAACTATTTAGATGGATTTGTTCACTGGTTTAAAGCACAACTGGACAAACTCAATTCCTACTGAGTTTGAGAGCTGGATTTCTAATTGCCCCAATGATTTGAACAACCATCACTTCAAAATACAATAAATATAACTTGCACTGGATAAATAGGTAATAGCACCATTATTTACATTCTCACAGAGTTTAACAGTTACATATTTCACAGCAGCTCAGAAATGGGACTTAAGACACTTTTTGCAGTTTCCTGGTTTCCCTTCCCTGGATGCCACAGTCACTGCTACAGCCTCTGTGCCTAACATGCTTTGGTGAGACTAAGGCTGCTGGGCATGACTCTTGTCCATGCATCCACACTGTCCCAGTGACTGGGCAAGAGAAAGGCATCTCTGTCTACCACTTTCTTTACTTGCAGGTAACTTCCAAGGTTTCTGTCTCTGCACCCACCATGTTAATTTAATTTGCCCAGTCCAAGAGTAGGAGTTGTTATTGACCATGGGGACAAAAAGGTTGCCCAGAGGACAAGTGAATTGGAAGGGTGAAGCCCAGACACCTAGCATACTTCCCTGAGGTAGGTTTGTAGTGTTGCCCTAGTGCTTCTGCAGACTGGGGAATGCTTTTTCCTCATGAAGCCCATTGTGAAAAAGCAGGAAGTGGAGGACAGAAAAAATAGATGTTTTGGGATCCAACCATTCCATAAAGATAGCACTGTCATTTCTTGTTTCCTTCTCTCCCAAAGATATGTTAGCCAGGAAGAGCTGCACTGCTCATACATCAGGTAAAAGGATATAAATGTTAAGGAAGTCCTATGGTAGCAATTAGCAAAGACAGGAGAGGTGGGGGGAGAGGGGAAATGTCTACTTCTGATAGTCAAACCCTTTTCTTTCTACAGCAGTGATTTATATCCTTCCTACTAGGTTTGTCCTCACTTCACCAGCCTCCCACCAACTACAAGGATGACTTAAAGCTAACCAATGGATTTGTATCCCATTAGGCCAATTTCTGTCCTCCATCAGTATTTGTTAAATGCCCTGCATAACCTCTCAGTTCAAGTCTACGCAGAGCTAAAGGTACTGCAATCATCTCCACCTGAGGCCAGAAGGGGTTTATGAGTTTCACTGGGTAGCTGTGGTTAGGTCCGGTCTGTGGACTACAAGGTGAATTGCTCTGGATTTTATTGTCCAAGAGGAGTGATACAGAAAGTCAGTCTTAAACACTTGTTCATTTCTTTTTATAAATTGTTCCCTCTGTAAATGTGTAAGGTCATGGATCAGTACATGTGTTTCCAAGATTATGTAAGAACATGTCTTTTATCACTTGAAATATGAGAGGGTAGACATATCCATTCCATATTCTTAATTTGTTTTGGGAAAGAGGATTCATTTAATCAACTTCAAACTTTCTGCTTGCCTATTCTTTCTCCCTCAGAGTTTCCCAATCCACATTCCTCTGAAAGTAGACAAGGCCCTAAGCAATGACATGCTTGAAGTTTACCTGGCAAGGAAGGAAATCTTGAACTGAAATGTCTTTCTACAGATAAGGTAGGAAATGAACACTTTCATGTGTTATGAAATTTACGGTTTTTACCACTGGACAGATAGGCTGCATTATTTCAAATATTGGCTGAACACTATTTACTAATTACTCTTAGGTACAGAAAAAATATGTCACTGTTTGGAGTTGCTTTTTATTTGCTTTACATCAATGAAATTTTCAACAAAAAGAGTGTAGAATGGCTTCCTTTTTCTACTATAAAGCAGAAAGAACTTGAAAAGAAGGTTATGAAGAGCTCTAAAATCAAAGACAGACTTAAAAACCAGGATTTGTTACTTTATGTAAAACAAACAAGTTTTGGTTACTTCAACAAGGCCTTAAATCATGTATGGAGTGCTCGATATGTGAGAGAAAAATTGGATTTATATATCCTTAGAGACACTTACAGCTGAACTCCAAATGTAATAGATACAGTTTGATCTGATGTACATTTAAGAAAAAGAAATATGACACTTGTAATCATTTACAACTAATATAAAGTTCATCAGACTTTTGAAATGTTATTAAAAATAAAAAAAGTCTTATAAAAAAAGTTGACAAAATACGAAATTTACTAAAATCTTCCAAGTGCTTTATATTTCTTTGTAAAGCCCTACGTAATAATATCTCTTCTTTCAGACTCGAGGTTATCTCCATTTAAAGTTTCATCCTATCTTGGCAGACCCTTCCTGTCTCACTTTTTGGCTCAGGATACTCACTCCATTTTGTTTTAGTAGTAGGAAATTCACAGTTCCAACTGGAAGATCCCACCTTCCAAGAGAAATCCGATGTTATTCTATGACTCATTTTTCAAGAATAACCTTGATAATGTGAAATACAATTAATTAAAAAAATAAAAATAATCCAAATCAAGAAGAAGCCCCAAAAGTGTTTTATCTGAGTTTTGGCTAGTCCTCTCTTCTTCCCTTGAGTTTTACTTATACATTCCACATTTTGTCTTTTCTTCAATGCAAGGAAAAGTTTCCATTTATCACTGTTTATTAAAGAATGAGCAAAATTTTGACCTGTTTTCTCAGTCTTTACATGAAACGTGTAATTGAAGACAATTTGAGTTTTTCATGTACTTAATAGTCAGTACAACTTGATACTTACTGGCTGAAAACTGGTGGACATATGGAACTTCAGTCAATTGCCTATGCTGTGATATGTGCATATAGAGCTTATCTTTCTAGAGTAAGTCAGGAAGCTATAGGTAAAACACAGAAGTTCTATTCCTTCTGAGTAACATTTGAAGGACAGGAAGGATATAACAGATTATTAAAAAAAAAAGAAAAAAAAAGACGTGATGCTTAACATTAGACAACTGAATTAAGCGTATTGGTTCTAAATTAATACAGTTCACAAATTTTGTGAACTATAACCATGTTAAAATCTCCTGTATTGAAATCTCATGCCATTTCCATGACCTGAGACCATAAAAATTTACCCTGTTCACTCTTCTGTTAAAGAATTTACCTAACAATACAAATTAGCATGATATAACTAAGAGCTGGGGTTTTAAAAAAGAAAATGGAAACTCCATAAGAGTTTCATGCAATTTGGGAGCCTAAGTCCTGTTATGAATGCAGGTTGCTAGACGCTCATGAGGACATGAAACAGGTTTTTGCGTCTGAAGTATTGCAGCAAAAATAGGAAATATTTGACAGCTCTTTATAGCTTTTCCTGTGATACATGAGATGAGCAAAGATTTCAGGGATCAAATCCCAAGTAAGACTATGTGTGAGAGAAAAAATTACCAAAAATAGTGTTGAAAAGTAAAAGAAGCTTTATGTTAACTTCTGGAAGACTTAAAATAATTTTAGAGTTTTAATGGTAGAAGTAGATTATGGCTAAGATCCACTCACGTCTACTGCAACATGAATTCTATTGTGTTAAAAGTGTAAGTGATTTGACATTATAAATTGTAGTCAGGTGCATCAAAGAAACCTTTAATTGGGAAAGAAGTCCAGGAGAGCCACTGGTTATCTCAAGGATCCTTCCTTGGCAGGAGTGAGTTTCATCCCTAATCCCCTATGCATCACAGAAGTCTCAAGCCAGCTTTTCAGATGGCTCAGCTGTGTTTCCACTTACTTTGACTCATCTTCTCAGTGTCCTGCCAGGGACTTCTGGCACTTCTACTTATCCTGCCAGGGAAATTCCAGCTTCAGCTGTTGAAGTAGGTGGCTGTGTGCCAAAAGTCATGAAGCTCAGACTTATTGGTCTCACTTGAAATAGGGTGAGGTTTTGCCTGGCCTTTCACAAGTTATGCAGCTGTCTGACAATGAGGAGGGTCTCTTTGCCTTGATGTCTGTGGCGAAGTGGGATTACGGCTCAAGGAATGACAAGTCCTACTGTCCTGGGCCACTCAGTGATAAAAAGTACTTTTCCTGTTCCATCCTCAGACCTGGAGATTATTTTGGCATTTCCTGTCTCACTGGCCAGAACAGTGGTAAGGGAGAAACATGGGGAGTTTTTGGCAGCAGTCACCTGGTGCTTTTCCTCTCCTACAGTAGGGAATGGGTAGGACAGAGACGAAGAAGGGGGACGCAGCTCCCTCCCACCCTCAAGCAGGTTGTCTGCCTGTCAGAGATGGCAGTAACATTTGTTTAGCCAAGTTACATATCTATTAGTCTCCAACAGTTAATACCACATTTTACCTACATAACCTTGCCAGGGATGAGTGAGAGAAGGAAGAAAGATAACTTCCTTTTCCATATTTGCTCCAGATGGGAGAGGAACATTGGAAAATGTGGAAAGAAACAAGATGGGGTCAATGAGACAGGTCTTTTCATCAGAGGCCAAAGAGAATATATTTTTGGTGCTGTCCTGTGCAGACCCAGGAATTGTACTCGATGATCCTTGTGGTGCCTTCCATTTCAGGATATTCTATGGTTCTGTAACTGAATATCTTGGTATTCTGAGTGATATTTAATGAGTAATTGGTGCTGCTTGACATTGCAGCCTCAGGCAGGGGTAGGACAGCCATCCCAGCATCTGCAGAAGACCAGGAAAGTTTCCATGGCAAGGTTGGGAACAAGCAGCTTCCAGGGCAGTCTTGTTCTTCAGACTAAATGGTATTTGCAAACACTGCAGGTGAAGCTGTGCAATGGGGACAGAGTCCCTAGCTGGGCTGCAATAAATGTTCTTCAGCAAGCCCCTTCTCAATGGTTAGGACTTCAGCTTGTAAGGAAAAGGGACTGAGTGATGAAATAGGTTCTGATGCGGATGGAGGTGTTAGTGAACAGGGAGCAGGAACAATTCCAGTGTCTGGGAGATCATCCTGTCTCTCTCTCACTCTGGCATCAGGGAAGAGTTGTGGTGATGGTTGTTTGGGAAGCATCACAAGACAATTTTTCTCCATCTTGCATGGGCACTGGAGTGCAGGTGAGTAAAGACTGGAAATGGAGAGAAGGAGGAGAAAGATCCACAGACTATTCTCTAGGTTTGAAGAGATTCTGGCAGCCATGGTTTTACTTATTTTAAATTCACAGCTTTTCAACAGAAGTGGGAAAATAGCCAGGGAAGGGGTAGAACAGTCTCATTAGCTTCCTTGGCAAGGCTGGTTCAAGAAAGACGACCATGGAAGCCATAGGTGGCATGGGGGTAGCCAAGAGTGGAAGAGCATAGCCAAGTGCCTGAGGTGCATGGCTGAGAGTTGTGTTGGTGACACAAGGTGACCTGAAGTGACTTAGATAGCTGAGAAGTTCCTCAGAAACCAGTACCCCTTGTGAGGAATAGGACTGACTCAGAAATCTGGATTTTGCAAGGTATAGAAGACAATGGGTATCTTAAAAATAAGTCTGCATTAATTCAATTCTTTGACCTTGGAGTCATTTTTAAGCCTTTGATCTCTACCAGTAAGAGATCTTACTCTTACTGGTAAGATTAAATGAAGATATGTTACAGTATACTGTAACATATTACTATCTCCAGCTATTCAGTTATAGAAATTAATCCATTACATTGGTAGTCCCTTCATTGCTAAATTGAAATCCTCTGGAGTTCTCTCCCAGACTAAATTAGTTGATGCCTCTATGATCCTTATTTTCAGATACATTTAGTTTCAGAAAGCTCTTCCGATTTCATTGTGGTGTTTATGAGACATACGAAAGCTAACTCTTACACATTTTCTCAAAACATTCTTACAGAATTCTAAACCTGAGTTTACATCAGTGTTTCAACACTCTTGGACTTAACTTTTGCCTGAAAATGATGAGATGAACTCTGCTCTCAGGGTGTAAAATGACAAAAATTTAGGGCACTTGGATTTACTTTTCAGGTTTTTATTCCCTGGTGATAAACACATTTTGTTCTCAATGTGTATACTTGTCTGCCTCATGCACACATCCAGTGCCATGCAATCTCAGCATCTTGTTATACTACAAAGATCACACTGGAGCTGGAAGGAGGAATTCTCCATGCAGAGAACTAATCCAGTGACATTTTCAGTATGACAAGAACCAGGACATGCTGTAATTCTAACCAGATGGTCTGTTATTGAAAGATACATGGTCCAATTTCTTGTCTAAAATGCAGTTTTTAATAGGGACCAGAACTTTGGTGTGCTAATCTAAGCCAAATTAAACTGCGTACTTTGAGGCTTAACTATCACTACCATGTTGTGTACTTCAGTTTCCATGTAATGCTTTCTTTTTTCTTTTCTTTTTTTTTTTTTTTTTTCCAATGAAAACCAATGCAAAAGTTGGGGGAGGGGGTGGGGAAAGCAGCAGCTCTGAATGATGTTAAACATCAGTTACACTTTATTATATTTAAGTTATATAGTTTATCTCTTCTTATAAGGTTGATTCAGGAAAATATCTTCTGCCTGAATCTATAGGAGAGTAAAATTTTGTGCAGAAAATTCAATGGAAATGGGAAGCTATCGTAGAAGCACGGTGTTAGTGTCTGAAGATAAAGTCAGCTGGCTAGCAGTCTTATTTTATTGTGTTCTTTGGCAACTTTTTTTTTTGTTAAAAAAAAATAAAAAGTTTTAAATTAGAAGTTACGGTCAACAGAAAAACAATTTTACTAAAGGCAAAATTGACCAATCTGTGCTCTGTATGTTGGGACAGAGTCCCTTAAAGTAGAAATAAAAATTACCAGTCTGCTTGGAAAGTTGCCATCGATCTACATATATTATGCGGACCGAAGCCTTTTTTCTATCTCCATCTGGACTACTGAGTTCTGAACTATATAACAAACTCTTCCCATTTGGATCATAATTTTGACCAGAGCATTATATATCCCAGAACCGATGGGCCAAGGGCATTTACATCATTAAAGTGTTCCAAGAGTTTATATTACAGCAGTGTGGTAGTTTGTCTGTAGGCCTTCCCTAGAAACCAGGAGCATAACTAAGGAAGTATTCTGTATCATTCCCTTACATAATCGGGTGCATAAAGACAAGAGGGAGGTTCCTCTCTTGCTCTTTCCTCTTCTCTCCCTTGTTGGAGTGAGCACGGAGCTGGCAGCTCTCAGTGTTTAGGTCTCAGCTTATCTATAAGAGCTAAAACCTGGCTGAGGGCTGTTTTCTTTGTGTCAGCAGAGGAGGGAAAGGCACTCACTTCTCCTAAGGGAAGTTGGTGAGATCTTACTATGTCAATTGTTCTACTGAATTAATTCCTGAGATTTGATACTGTGGGATTGTTTTGTTTTTACCCTTTTCGATCCTCTTCCCCTTTTCCCCTTTTGGGGGGTATTTGGGATTGTTTGGAATCCTTGTACTGTATGTACATAGTATTTAGTTGTATATACATGAAATATCTATAAATATATATATATATTCCTTTACTAATTTTTCCTTTTGCTAGTTTTTTTCCTTTTGTTGGGAGAGCAGTGGAAGAGCTGACCAGCTCACAGCTGTGCTTGGTGGGGAGTCAAACAAACCAGACATAAGCAGGTGTAAATCATAGATTGGTGCTTACCACAAAATGCTTTGGGTTACACTGGTTAGTACCAAACCAAAATGAGGAAATGCAAATGCTTTTGTACATTCTACATCCTGACTTTAAATATATAGCAGCATTATTTGTGGAGTAGAGTTTCCTTTTGGGAACATCTGAAAAAGTTACAAGTCCTTTTAAGATGATCTCAGAACTTGTAACCCCTTACATCCCCAAAACATAAAATGTCAAAAGCAAACTTGCTCCAGTGCTCCAAGTATTTTTTCACAGTTCCACAGCTCTGACAGGACCCTGACTGCCTCCAAGCACCCAGGGTTTGGCTTCCTGGTCTGAGGATCAACCTAGAAGCAGTGTAGTTGGTGGCCTTGAAATAAAAAGCCAGGAGCAGAGGGTTTCCTCTTTCTTCTCCCATGGCTCCTGCTAAGCAGAGTCTCCTGCGCGTGCTTCCAGTCCCTGCCCATACTGCAGCCACAGTCACTCTGCAGGCTGTCCTGTCCCTTCTGTAGACTGGGGCTTTGCTGACTTCCATGACTTTCCTGGTGATTCTGGGGGATGCTGGTGATCACCTGCAGGAATGAGACCCCAAGCCATGAGATGTAGTGTGAGAGACGTGGTGAAAGGATTTCCATGAGATATGACATGAGATGTGTGGCAAAGGGATTACCGTGAGCATTATGGCCTGCTGAGGAGATAGTAGGTGTAGGCTAGATGACTCTTATGGCTGCCTTAATTAGGTAGAAAAGGAAGAGATAAAGTCTTATAGTTATGTCCCTGCACATGGCCCACATACCTTGTAACATCTCTCATTGTAACTCTAAATATCCCTCATTTACATGTAAATTGGCTGCTCCTGTCTGCTTACCAGTAACAGGAAATTTGACTACAGTCTCATTTCTGCTTCCACTTCTCTCAAAAAAATTATAAATTGACATTTGAATTTCTCAGTGGCAGAGGATGAAGAGGATGAAGAATCATCTTCAGACAAGTCGACAGGCTTGCTTGTCACTCCTCTGCAAAGCAGAGGTAATTAAGATTTGGTAAGACTTGTACCTCCAATCTCATTGGCATATACCCAGGAATACTTGTGCGTAGTGCTACACATTCGTATTTTGTAGATATATTGCAGTTTTCACTGGCAATCTAACAGGAATCTAAAACCTCTCGCTTCAATAAATCTCACTATTGGTGAATCTGCTTGTTAAAGTTCTTACTGAACTTGATCAGACTTAGAGTTTTGAGTTGGTAAACCACATTGCTGGTGAAACTGTGACCATGAATGAGACCAGAGTTAGAGTGTAACCTACAACTATTGGTGCTTCTAAGATCTTACTGCATGTGCCTGGAATTAAAGTGCCGAGTTGGCTATCATCAGAAATTAAGCCCAGCTGCACCCAGCCACTGTGATTTTCCAAGACCAACTGGAAAGTAAGGAAACTTATTTTCTGCCTAATTTCTGTACTCTTAATACAACAGTGCCTCTGCACCTGATCTTCTTCTGGCCCTGGGGGCTGCCTTCCTGGCCAGGCCTGGGGACTGTGGCAGAGATTTGCAAAGGTCAGGCTGTGACTGACTCACTCTTATCACTGTCCTGGGCCCATTCCAGCCTGCCTTGCAGGGCACAGATTTGCTGGCTTCTCTCCAGCTTTTAACAGATAAATTAAGAGGTATTGAATAAAATAAAGTTGATTTAACCTCTCCTCTGAAGAGTGACATCTCATACCGAGCAGCATTTAACTGTAGTTCTGGGTCACAAAAAAATTGATCGCAAAGCTGTGTTCAGATGAGAAACTCCTGTCAGCCATGGTAAAGGTGCAAACTGATAGGGTTGATTAATATTTTCTATCCAAAGGCAAGTACTATGGTGGAATGTGAAAGGGTTTAAGAGAAATACCAGGCTGGCCCTGCTGGAAGCTCCATTCTTCAGTTTTTCCACAAACTCAGTACTACACAGACAGCAGCAATAAAACTGAGTTCTCACTACCCACTCTACTGAAAAGTGTGTTTTAAGCAACTGCTACATGGGTTGGAACGTTTAGCTCTGTCTCAGTGTCCATTCTGTGTTTGGTCTTTTGGCTGGGACTGCTGAGAAGCGGGTTGTGTGAGGTTACTTTACATTACATATACGGATACATGTTCCCCATCTGCTGGCATCTGACTGCCTATCACATCTATCATATCTGACTATTTCATATGACTGCATGCCACTCAAGCCCTCAAACACATACATAGCATACAGTACTGACTTGCAATCACTATCAACTTGGTCCAGATTTAAATAAATGACTTTATCCACTACAAATACCTGGGTCATCGTGTTCTCCAATTAAAAAAAATTTCAAGCCAAAGGTCCTTTTTGTTTATTCACATATTGAAGACTTGGACCTATCAATGAAAAATTAAACAGAGTGTTTGATGAGTCACAATGTTCCTTTAATCCATGCATGCTACATAGTGAATTTCACGTTGGTTCCTACAGGTGTTAAGAAATTTCAAACTGAATTTATTTGCAATTTTTCTGACATACATCTACATTCTACATTAATATACATTAAATAGCTCAGTTCCTCTTCATGAGCATAAACCTTTCTAAAGGATCTAAAGTTTTAAACTGTATTGATGTTCCTATTTTTATAACATAAACACCTTAGTTTTAAATGCCACTATATTTGTGCTAATTCAACAGATCACTGAATCTTATGTATAATAACTTCCAAGAAACACAGTAGATTTGTTTTTGTAAACTGAGAGAGAAATAAGATATAGTACTAGCAGAAACAACAAAGCTTCCTGTTTAAATAAGCTATTATACAGATATAAATAATCCCAAAATAAGATTTTTTTGCTTACATCATATGCTGTGATTTATTATAATAACTTTAAATAGGTCATTACCTTTTTTAATCTGCTCATTTTTGGTTTGACACCTAAGCACAAAATCCAGAGATGACATGCAAACTCACAGGTCTTCTCACTGGTTTCAGACAAAAACTTTAGGACAGTGCTAACTAATGTTAATTTAATTCTTATTGAACAATCTATTTTATTTTTCTTGCTGTTTGAGAATCTAAGACATGTGTGTGCTTGGAACAACACTGACATTAATAAAAAGGTCAAATAAAAGTGCTCATAATGAGCCAATGAATCTGGGATCTGAGCCAGACATTTATGGACAAGCTTTGGCATAAAAGTAGATTTTCCACTCTCCTGGAAGCCAGATGTTCTTGGTTGCTCTTCTCACCACTGCAATCAGAATTCTTTGATGATTCTGGAACTAGTGAATTACTCTTTAACCAATTATTCAGTTCCCCCCTTGCATCCATAACAGAATTGGAGTACTGTCCTCTTCTGTCCTAGGTTTTATCTCAGATTTGCACAGGCAACCCTCTCTGGTACCTCTGGAAGAGCAATAAAGGAAGGGAAATAGTGTACAAAGGCCTGTAACCCCTGAGCAGGAACAGGAGAGAAAATAACTAGCAACCCCTATTGGTCTTACACTCTGAAAGAGTTTGTTGGGGGAAGTTTAGGAGAGAATGAGATCAAATGCTGACTATGTGGTGGAATTGGCAAATTTACCACAACATTAATGGGTTTGCATTAAACTTTTGCATTAATTCTTCTTCCATGGTTTAGACATCTTCTTGGATAAATTCTGGTATTAGTCTCCACATATTTTTTTCTCCATAGCTAATGAATTTTAGTGGAAGACTACCTAGAAAGCAAGGTATTACTCAGACTAAGTAGCTAAGTTGAATTTGATTGGGAGGAACTAAATCTGTATTGAGCAATGATACAAGAAACAAGATGGATCAATAACGTGACATCTAGAAGAGGATGAAGAATGAAATTTTAGCTCTTCACCCTAATGTCAAGACTCAGGGACATACTAATGAGGTGTTTAGTTCCCTATGTATACTTCTGATAATAAAATCTATAGGAGTACTTATTTGGTCCTCTCATCCTCCACATGAATTCACACTCATGTTGATATTGGAATACATTCTCTCTTCCTAAGAGATTTTCCAGGGAAAAGTAATGTGGTACATAACTCAGGTTTTAAAGGACCAAACTACTGTATGCATAAAATAACTGGAGCTCTGTTCTTTCCATCCTCACAGCTTGCTCTCCAGCCAACACTTGAGAACCTACTTAGAGGCTCCCAGTGTGTTTCGGGTAATAGGTCTCCCAGTCTGGAGCTCCAAAGCACCTACCTCCTCTTGACTTTTCGAACTTCTAGGTTCTGGACTCCCTGTCATACAGACTGATGAGGAGATGAGGAGATGGAGATGGAAGCAACCAAGCTCAAACATCTAGGTTTGTATTAAAAAAAAAGAGTTTCCATTTTTGAAAAATTGCAATTGTTCAGATTTATCTGTTTGGCAAATTATGATCAAGACAAGTTCTAAAAGAGAGCAGCACCCATTTTGGCTGCATGTCAGATTTCCCAATGTATGTATTTATTTTTGGTCCTGAAATAGGGATCATTTGAAGGGAGATTCTTTTAGCGCAGTGACTACCAACACATGAAGCTGCTGAAGGTGAAGCTATCATTTGAAACAACTAGAAGCAAGGTTGGAAAAGGTATTTTTCTGTTACAGAACTTTTAGTTGTTTGTTTGATGTTTGTTGGGGGGTTTTTCCCTTAAAAACACAAAGTACTTTTTTGTGCATTTTGATCCTTATTTATTCAATCATATCAAACAACTTGATGATTAAACAATGTTAGGTTTTGACCTTATTCTACTGGCTCATTCACTGCCTGTATGTAAGATGCTAATTCAAAATGCAATCCCTAGTGGGAAATACTAGGTATGTTATATCTTTGTACTTAACAAGATGTTGGTTCAGGGTTTTTGTCTTTCAACACGTGATGATTTAAAAATCAGTGTAAAATCATTCTCAAAACTACTAGAAATAAGTGATAAAGGAGAATGAAGCTAGGGCAAGACTACAAGACTACAAGAAAGCCTTGTTATTGGGCTTCATCATTTTCTGGAAAAGGCACAATGATTTTGAATAGTAGGGGTTGCCTGGACATCTTCAGGATGTGCAAGAGTCTAGTAAAACAAAAACAGAGTTTCTCCACTGTATGGCTGTATATCTACATAAGGTTTTACCTGAGCTGTTCCTTTTGAAAAGGTCTTCTGGGTAGACTGGCAAAGATTAGTCAGCACAGCATGTGAGGATGTTGATTTTCCAGGCTGTGAAAAGGACACTGTGAAACAATATCTTGCAATATCTATTGATTAAATTAATTTAATGAGAACAAACAGATACACTCAGAGCATGAATAAATTCTTCACATGCCAAAAGGGTTCAGTTAAGACATACAGCATTATTACAGACATAAGTAAATCTTTGTAAAGTTTGCTTTTGCAAAATAAATTGTAATTGTCTTTCATTTTGACATCAAAGGCATAAATCATAATTTAAAATAACCATATTGCCTTTTGAAGTCCTAATTAAAATCAGGCATTGTCCCAATGTGCATATCCTACTTCCGTAAGGAAATATTTTATTTTTGCTTGTAGTTATAAATATAATTTATTCTGGTTTTTAGATAAAATTCCTCTTCTTCAAGTTGACATGTTAAAGGAGTTGAACATCAAAAGAGAATAGAGATGTTTTATTTCTGACTTATTCCAGTCAGTTTCCTTATTTAAAGACTGAAGCTCTCCTGAGCTTTCTATATCACTGTCACAGGCTTGATAAAGGTCAACCAGAAAACAAAAAAAAGTCAGAAAATTGAAGAAATGTATTAAAGAGGCAAATACAAAATTATACAGTAAGTAGCAAATAAAAATCCAGCTGTAAAAGAAGATCTATAAATGTAAAGTTTGAGAATCAAAAAGTAATAAAAAAGAGATTAATAAAAGAGAAAGTAGGCAAAAGATGTTCCTAGAATCTTTTACATAAAGTGCTGTAACATCGCCTTAAAAAAACTATTTTTGTGGTTAACATTTCCCTGATTTTTCTGGTTTTCTGTGCTTCCAGAAATCTTGGAAGAAATAGAGTATTGTGTGCAGGAGGCAATGGTTGCCTGAAGTCAGCAAGTGAGTGGAACATCTGATCATGAGGCAGCAGCTCTAAAATTCTTCAGGACTCCTACTTTCACAAATCCCAAACAAATCATAGGTTTGGCAAAAGAACTGGAATGTGAACGAAATAATTTGGAGGCAAGTGTTTCTTATAGAAAACATGAAGCATATCAGTACTCTCCAAGAAAGAATTCTCTCACCAAGGGGAAACCAATACTCTGTGAGAGGACTCCAAGTGCTCAACATTAGATCTTCTCTAGAATGAATCTCACAGAAAACAACACTTTTAACAGAAGGTTAAAGTGACATGTGATATGGCAACTAAAAGATCCATCTGGTGATGCTCTTCCCATAAGGCAGGCCAAAAAAACAGAGGCATGATAATTTTCTGCTGACGTCAATGTAAGTTCTGCCACTTGTCTAAGACCAGGGCCAGAAGCTCACTCTGGGATTTTTTTCTCGAGTGATTTATCATATTTTCTTCTTTGGCAGTTTCATAGCTGAGAACCCACTTTGCCTTTTTTATATATTGCATTAGAATGTATTACTGTTATTTACGGATGGTTTTCTACTAGCTGAAACATATGTCAAAACAAGACATTAAACACAAAGATGGATGTTGAAATCACGCTTCTGTGTGCTCTCTAATATATTTTATTTACCCTTCTAACTGTGGTTGCTTCTGTTTGCATTAGAGGGGGTCCTATGGATTTGTTGCAGATTTGTTTCTTCCTTTTGTGGTTCTGGTCATCCTTAATATTTGTATAAGAAATCCTCCCATTCACAGAGAGGTAACTCTTGGAGCTGAGGATAATGCTATTTCTGTTTGTTGAGTCCTAATGGTAGAGTTCAACTTCTATTTCTGAGTACAGACTCCAGACATGGTAAAATGCAAACAGTAACAAGGTTAAGATGAACTTCTAGATGTGTTGTTTAAATATCATGAAATAAAAATAGTCTCTCTCTACTAATTATGCCGTCAAATAACTCATAAATTCTCTGCAGAAAAGAATCAAACTAAAAATAAAATAGTTTGAGATTTTCTGGGAAGAACACATCCTTTCTGTTAAAGTCATACCATATCAATGACTATGAATCTACAGGTAGTTTGTTGAAATATGATAGTGCATGAATATTTTCAGATACAAGAGACTGCTCAGGTAGAGTCTTTACCTTACAGACTATCAAACAGAAAATGTTTTGCTTGTGCTTATATTCATGATAACATACAATATGAGAATACCTTTGTTTCAGTGATGTTCTTGGGCTTCAAAAGTTCAATTTTTCTTCAAATTTTGCTTTCAACTTAGATAGAAAAATTGTGCAAACCAATTTAAGACAAAGGGAGCTGAACTTAAAATCCTCTTAGAATATCTATACTGTTATTCCTTTTAATACAAGAACGAAAATGCATGACTTGCCACATCCCAGATACATGCCATATGCAGGAAAATTCAAATAACAATCAGGTTGTTTTTAGAAAATATTGATTTGGATATTAAAAAGTAATATTCCAAACTAATTGGTCAAAAAAGGAAATAAAGCAGACTAAGGATGACTTACACTGTAAAGTTTCTTTCCAATCAGAAAGTGAAGGGCTAGAAAATACTAATAGAATATAAAAACCATGATTTGTTGTGTTAACATTGTCTTCACACTAGTAGTTTGTAAATACCGTAGTCATTTGTCATTATGCCCAACTTCAGGTAGTTTTTTCAACACAGTTCAACTGGGTTGAAGTACGAGACTTTTTTTTAAATATTAGCATCTTTATCAGTGTATATAAAAGAACTGACAATTATATTTCATATTAAGTTAAATATCCAGGACTAGGTCACTGAAGCTTTATATATGAAAGAGAAATAGAGCACAAAGAGAGTGCTTGTACTTCTAGCAAAGGACAGTTGACTAATCTACTGAAAGATGTTTCCTCTGGTTCTGCACTGGTTTAAAACCATAGGGAGTTTTATAGCAAATGTAGCAAAATACTTTTTTTATTATGCTGATGAATTAAAAACTCTCCAGAGATCTAGGAAAAAAAAACATAAATAAAAACTTCAAAGACAGTGGGATAACTCACAAAATAACATGTTGCTAGCTTTTTTTATTTCTGGATACAAATGAAAGAAGTATACAAAAATACTATAAAACAGGTGACTTCTGGATGTCTTACATGATTTTCCTAAAGTCCTAAATGTGACATAATTAACCTAAAAGGAGAAGCAATAAAAAGATTATTAATCAGTTGACAGTGCTTACATGTTTAATTACAACTAGCACATGCTATCATGTAATTAACTATTAATCAACAATTTAATATAAAGCACAATTAATGAAACAAATACTTGGGGATATTTTCATGGATAAAGAATGTGGAATGTTATAATATGTTCTTATTTAATATGAAATGCAATTTTATAAGCAGAGTTTCTATATATATCTGATTTCCAAGGTTTATTTTCAAAGGGGAAAGTTTATACATATACATGTTTATACAAAGGGGTATGTTCATCCAGATATAGAGTAATGTTTTAGGAAGACAGGACAATAGAGTCTCATATATAAATATTTCTATGAGAACAACCACCAGCTAGTAGTTGCCAGTGTAAAGTAATGAGATAAAATTGTTTGGCTTCAAGAAATTAAGTAAGATAATGCAGAAGAATGTTATTTTTCCTGAGGAGTGGACAGTGAGTTAGATTGAGAACTGGCTGAACAGCAGAATCCAGAAGATCCTATTCAGTTGCATAGGGTCTAGTTGGAGGCCTGTCACTAGTAGTGTCTTCCAAGGTTCAATATCATTTAATTTATTCATCAATGGTTTGGATGAAGGGGTAGATGCCTCCTCAGCAAGTTCATTGATGACAGAGCTGGAAGGAATGATCAATACCCCAGAGCACTGGGCAGCCCTTCAGAAGGACCTTGATAGGTTGGAGAGATGGGCAGAGCAGAAACTTGTGAAATTCAACAAAGACAAAGGTAGTGTCCTATGCCTGGAGCAGAATAAACCTAGGCACCAGGACAAGATGAGGTGCTGGAAATAACTCTGTGGAGAAGGACCTGGGAGTCCTGGTGGACCATAGCATGTCCATGAGCCAGCCAGTGTGCCCTTGTTGCTAAGGCCAGTCGTATTCTGGGGTGCATTAGGAAGAGCATTGCCAACAGGTCACAGAGATGATCCTGCCCCTCTACTCAGTGAGTCACACCTGGAATGCTGTATCCACTTTCGGGCTCCTCAGCACAAGAGAGACATGGAAATCCTGGAGTTGGTCCAGTGGAGGGCAACTAAGATGGTGAAGGGATTGGAGCATCTCTCAAGAAGCGCAGGAAAGGCTGAGGCAGCTGAGCCTATTCAGCCTCGAAAAGAGATGACTGGGAGGGGACCTCATCAATGTGTGTCAGTATCTGAAGGGAAGGACCAGGCTCTACTCAGTGGTGCAGATCAATAGGGCAAGAGGCAATGGACAGATAACTGATGCAAATGGGGAAGAGTGGCTTTCTTGTGTGTATGACTGCACACTGGAATACATCATCCAGAGAGGATGTGGAATCTCCTTCTCTGGAGATATTCCAGAACCATCTGGATGTAATTCTTTGCCATGTGCTTTTGGATGACCCTCTTTGACCAGGGAGGTTGAACTAGATGATCCACTGAGGTCTCTTCCAACCTTACCCATTCCAGGATCCTATGATTTTGTCATTCATGCAGCCAATGCTGAGTCCCTTCCACAATAAAGTGTTCAACTGCATAACTGACCTTTAGGACAGAGGTTAAGACACCTCAGAAAAGAGTATATATGTTGCTGAGATGGTCAGAAACTGGGTAAGAGCCACTGTAGACAATGAAAAAGGTAGTAGGGTTCAGTAGGGAGGTGACAGTACTTCCACTCCATAAACAGTCTTCTAAAATGTGTGTGGTGTTTATCTCAAAAATAGACAGGGAATATTTTAAAATTTTGTAATTGTTTTCATATGACAAATATGGTTTCTGTTCTTTAGGGCAGAACATACATGGTGAGGGGATGCACTTGAATGCTAAGGTGCACTTGTTTACTAAAAATACAAAATCTATCTAAACCATTTGCAGAAAAGTCCAGAATGTGACACTACCATATTCAAACATAGGAAAGCAAACACGTGATATGCCCCCCCAAAACAAACAAACCCCCCCAAAAAAACAAAAACAAAACAAACAAACAAAACAAAAAAACTCCAAACAAAATAAACCAAAACAAACAAACAAAACAAAACCCAAAAAAACAAAACCAAAAAACAAAACGGAGGCCTGGGAATGACAGAAAAATATAGCTATCATTTATACTTGCAGGTAACAATACTTCCATGAATCACAGTGTTAGAACTGTAATGATCTCTATTTCTGTAGATAAAAAGCCAGATGTATCAGTCAATATCAGATTTCTAGATTTGAATTCTCATCAGTTATACCTAAGGAAGTGTACCACTTCTGCTTGACTTCTGCTTTGGATTAGGTACACCAAAACCAAGATTGCTATTTGATTCCCAGTGAGCAAGACAGATCTTCATCCCATTTCGTGGTACAATGCTCAAAATTTAGCATTAATCTAAACTTGTAATAATATAGTAAACATAGCACTGGAGAAAAGCAATTAAAGTCTCTTTACTTAACACCAAGAGACTCAGTTAATACTGACACTTGCAGGTTAGCTCTTTTCTTCCCTATCTATATTTGATTTTATCATAAAAAGGAACATGTAAAAACTAAACAAGTCCACACGTTCTAAATAAGCTATTTCAAAAAATAATTAAAAAAAAAATACAACTACATGAAAGCTATTCTACAACACAGAGTATAATTACCAGTGGACTCAGCAGCTAATTTTTTAGTGTTCAAATACATGTGGAAAATTAGATATGGGCTGAGCAAAGCAGAATTATAATAAACATGTCACAAGTTGGTCATTGGCATCACTAGTATTTTTTCAGGAGTAGAATTTAAGGTCAGTTGCAATATTTCCAACTCTTGCATAAGTCTTCTCTTGGGGTACTTTAAAAATTAAAATGAAGGCTAATACATCAACAATGTATATACACTAAATAATTATTAAATTAATTCAACTGTTAAGTTTCCATATTTCACAAAATATTATACACTGTCATCTTCACACATACTTGGATCTAGTCATCAAAATGTCCTTGGCTCCTGAATGTCTTACAATAAAGAAGGCATTTTCTTGGCATTAGGTATGACTGTCTCTTCACATCCCAGAGAAAGTGTTGCAAAAAACAGGACTCAGTTTAAAGTTTTAAACAATAAATACACTAATTATTTACTTAATTCTTTGCACAAAGAAAAGGAAAAAGTATTGTCTGATAGAAGAAATATACAGGCCAAGGGCAATGTATGTGAGTGGTTTAAAGGAGAGGTTATGGATAAAAATAAGCAGTGAGTGGGACTTCTTAAAACACTGAGACACTTCTATGGTGCTAATATATCAATTCTGAAACTGCTGTCCTTTAATCAGAGTCCAACTGAAAGTGAACTAGAATTCTGGCAAAATAAAGATGTGTTATTCCTCTAGCTTAATTATCCATGTAGGCCAGCACTAAGTATTACCACAAGTGTTTTCTGCCAGTTCACAAGTAGACAGAAAACCTTGAGCTTCCTCAGTGGATTCAGTTTTTGTGTGTTGGCTTTGGTCTCATCATGGTATTTCAGGTAATTAGACTTTATTTAGGCCTTTATTCAAAACACCTGAAAAATTCAAGCAGCCTGATTATGTTAAAAATCTGCAGGATGGTTCTACACTCACATCCAATGGGGAAGATGTTGAATCAGTTGCACAATTACTGCTGTTTATAAACAGCAAAACTCCATAAACATTTCATACTACTTTAAAGAGTCCAGAACCCTCTTCTACAGGGACAAAAAAAAAGGCAAAAAAACCCAAAACCACCAAACAAAGCAGCCAAAAAAAA
>VXAU01001945.1:548-64139 GCA_013399695.1 Formicarius rufipectus | reverse complement strand
AAAAAAAAAAAAAAAGATGACAAAATGTAACATTTTCAAGCATACTCAGCTTGGACTATTTCTGTAGTATTACCTCAGTGCTGGGAAACCACTGTACTGAGATCATTTACTGGAAAATTAAATGCATAGAATATGGAATACATAAAAATTTAATAAACTAAAGGGAAAAGCAGTGAACTATGCTAAGGTCAAGTTCTGAAGGATTTCAATTAAACTCAACTAGTTCATATGCAGAAACCAAAAATGGTCTTGAGAATTTTCACTTTCTTGTGACAGTTAAAGGCTCTCAAGAACTATTATTTACCTATATTTTATTTAGTCAATGTTTCATTTATTGTCATTAACATATGATTAGCCTCAAATATATTTAATGCCAATTTTACAGCTTAAAATAAATATGGTGTTCCAACTCTGTTAATTTGTTTCAAAGCCCAAATTGTGGAAGAAGGAACATTCCAGAGCACTTTTAAATTAAATCAATGATGTTCTTCTATTGACTGAAGACAATGTAGACTCAAGCCATCAGTCCAGAGCCTCAGGTTTCTGGTAATGCAACTTAACTCATGAGCATTGGAGAACTGTTGGCTGGGATCCCTGGAAGCTCCTCAGTTTTGTTCCCTCAAGGACAGAACAATACCAGAGCAGTGCCTTCCCTATTGTCAGTTTAGCAGTAAGGCTGAATGGACACATGTGGCTAAACGCTGCAGTCATGAATGACAGCTAAGTCATGAAATGCAAAACAGAAACAGGCAGCCTAAATTCCTACAAAAGACTTTGAAGACATTAGTGGAGACAACTAGACAAAGTACTTTTATTTGGAAGCTTCCAGGTGCACACCACAAGTGCACACATGCTTGTCTAGAAATGTTACAATTTTTATAACTTCCAGTAATTTACATATATGATATCTAAAATCAATCCATAGTACCCATCTTCCCTGATGCCACCCTAAGAAATCTCAGAACTGCCCCTCAGAGCTGCTCTAAGTACTCCGGGTCTTCTCTTCTCTTTTGTCTTCAAGCTATATTTCATGTGCTTCTTCAAAACATCATGTCCTTGGCAAAGTACTGGAACATGTGAGAAAGTGCCCAGTGATCTCCAAACACCACCTAATATGTGAGCAATCCAGAAAAAACTACATAATTTAAAAATTCTACAAAATACACTAAAATCCTTAGACATCACAGTCATGACATCAATAACCACCAGTTCCCTGGAGGCAGATTAAGCTAAAAACCTGTCATCTCTTCATTGCAATCCTTCTCTGATCTTGTTTGTTCCAGAGATACAGTAAATGTATAAAATGGAAATGTATGTTCATTAGGAGTGGATTTTAAAATTTGTCTTTGAGGTCTAATATATCCTATACAACTTCAGGCCTATCATTCTGATCAGAAGTTGGCAGAAGGCTTAATTCCATGTCTTCTGTCATGTTATTTCCACACTGTGTGCTGTCATGTCACATTTAAGTAGCAAGCACATTCAAATAAGAGGTGTAAGCACCTGCTCAAACCTCCATTAGCTGCTCCAACTCCCTAAGTAATCATTTCAACCTGCTGAAAGGGGACATGAAACCAGCAGTACCATTTCAGTGGTGTGAGAAGAGGATAGTACCCACCACTCTGCACTGTGACAGACCCATTCTGACAAGGTCTAAATGAGGCTGCTGCTGGTATTTCTTGTAGGTACCCTTTAGGTACTGGAAAACCGCTATAAAACAATTTGGGAGTGTCTTCTTTCTTGGGCTGAACAGCTCCAACTCTCTCAGCCTTTTTTCATAGGATAGAATGTCTAGCTTCCTGATCATTTGTGTGGCCCTCCTCTGGACTCACTCCAACAGGTCCTTCCTGTGTTGGGGACCCTAGAACTGGAAACCAAACTGAAGGTGGAGCCTCCTCCGCTGCAAACATTTCTTTGAATGCAGCCCAGGACACAGGTGGCTTGTGGGCATCCAGTGCAAATGGCCAGGTCATGTCCCACCTCTCATCCACCAGCACCCCAAGTCCTTCCCAGCTGGGATGCTTTTGATCTGTTCATCTGCAGGCTGGATTGATACTGGGGATTACCCTGGCCCAGGTGCAGCACCTACACTTGGTCTTGTTAAATATCATGTGATTACCATGGACATACTTCACAAGCTTGTCCAGGCTCCTCTGGATGGTATTCCACCCTTCATGTATTTCAGGCTGAAAGTTGTCAATCACTCAACTTTGTATCCTCTACAAACTTGTAGTGGATGCACTTAATCCCTTCATCTATGTCATTAATGAAGCTATCACATTTAAGATCTTACCATCCCAGTTCAAACCCCTGAGGGACATCCCTTGTCACCATCTCAATATGGACATTGAAACCTTGATCACTAAGCTCATAATATGACCATCCAACCAATTCCTCATCCAGTCCACCCATCAAATTCATCTCTTCTAATTAAGAGAGAAGAGTGTTGTTGAGGACCATGTCAAAATCCTTACAGAAGTCCAGAGAAACAATGTCTGTATCTCTTCTCTTGTCCACAGTGAAGTTGCTCCATTCTTCCGTTATCCACTGATGTAGTCATTCCAAAATGAAATGACACTAGGTTGGTCAGCAGGACTTGCCCTTGGTGAAGCTGTGTGGCTGTCTCAAATCACTTCTCTGTCCTCTCTGGGCCTTAGCAGAGCTTCTGGAGGAATATGTTTCATGATATTGCTATGCACAGAGGAGAAGCTGATAGGTTGGCAGTTCTAATTCCCAGAGAAAAAAGGTTCCCTTTTTTCCATTTTTAAAAATGGAGGCAATGTTTCCCTTTTACAAGTCACCAAGGACTTCACCCAACTGACTTGACTTTTCACATATAAATTTCAAATATATGGAGAATGGCTTGGCAACTACATCAGTCAAGAACTTGGTCATGAATGGTCATGAACCTGAGGTTCTCTTAACAGTGGTCAGGAGCAGATGGTCAGGCAAAGCGTGTAGGCACAGAGTCCTATATGGGTAAGATCTCACTTATTCTGGAGAATTGTGTCTCTGTTCACAGGAGCCCCAGAGTAGTTTGCTTCCTTTATGAATTGCTCTTTACATCCAGCACTCTCAATATCCAAGGCCAGTGTCATCTGTAGACAAATTAGATGCTATGTAAAAGAGTCATTATTTCACTTGTTTTAACATTTCTGTCTTGTTTCTAAACTACTCCCTCAATGTATTTGGTTCCTTATACTTTTACATGTTCCCCTCAGACATCAGTTTTTCCCAGGTGGAAGAGCTTTAATCAATTGCCACTTTCTATGACAGAAACTATTGCACAATATTTTCATTCCTGTTAGTATCTTTTGCAATTCTCTCTTTTATTATTCTTTACAAAAGGAGCTGTTTTATTTAACAGGATTTAGTATGATCTGGGTTTAATACAGTGGAGCTACTTTTTTCATAAAAATTTTTGGTCTTTCCTTCTATTTCCTCTCTTTTTCCACACCATTGGCCAACATGCTGAACAAGGAAAGTGTTAGCACAGACCTCAGAGAACCTACTGGAAATTCCTTCCATTATAGAGCTATCTCTTAATGCATATTCTGCTTCACCTAAGCCAACCTGTCTTAAATATTTTTATAGGTAAACCTCTCATGAGGCATTGTATTGCTTAGCCTATTTACAGTTTTCTTCAGAGAGCTCCCTGGGTGATTCAAGAGGCATTCCTTCCATCTTATGTAATTTTTACTGTCTGCATGATATCCTATTCAATCACATCTACTAATCTGTACCATAGAAGTTTCAAAATTTATTTCATCTTTGGTGTCTCTGGAGGCTATGGTGTTTTATTTTTTGTTTTGTTTTTAAATCACTTTACTATTTTCCACTTGTTTGCTTCTCAAACTGAAACAATTATTTAGATTACAAAACGGATTGGCATTTTTGCTCTTGATTACTTTTAGCCTACTTGGATGAAAATCAATTATTCCTGTTTGCTCCTTACTATATGCATCATCTACTGCATTTTTAGTCAGTCCTGTTCAAATGATACCTTGGTCTGAGAAAATTACTCCAGTTCACCCATGCAGAATGTGGCTCTCCATAAGTAGCTCCACTCAAATATTTGTGATTATGTTTCACAATGAAAAACACTGAAATACCAGGGAAAAGTACTTATTTTCTGTAAGAACTGAAGTCAAAAATAAAAGCTTTTTTGGAATAACATATTCTAAAACACCAATATTAAAATCGACAAGTAATTATGGAAAATTTAAAGTCATCCTTCCATATCTCAGGGAAAACAAGAGTAGATATCTATTTGAAATGGATATTACTTACTTGATTTTGCTTTTTTTTCTACAATCTCCACCTATATTGATATCTCTGTCCTTATAAAATCCAAGTAGTAAGGATATGAACACAAGAGATTTTGATTATATTAGCAACTGGATTTTATATAAGAGCTAGGATTTATTTCCTAATATTTAGAAAATACTTGCATTTTTTCTATTTAGATAAGAATTTTTATCACCTTCTCTGTTGTAGTACTAAGAGTACTATAATATCTTTTGTTATAATTACTAACTACATATACCTTTGTTACACATACAAAGGATTTAATAAATGAAAATCAAGTAACAATCTAATGTTGTAAGATCATGGTAAAGGAGCATTTTAAACCTTTATCAGGTACTTCTTCTCCTGACAAGTCTGTGGACATGTTAGCTTTTTCACAGTCCATGGGCAAACAGTACCGCTCAAAAAGTAATCAGCTCTATATAGCATTCCACTACATGTTTTGATATGCATCTTCTGCCCACATTGACCTGCTTATGTTTGAAAAAAACATTCACCAAGAGAGAGATGAGAACATTCTTTACACCTGCACATTGCAAAGCACACAGTATATTTTATTCTTGAAATAGTTAAGCTCTTCTTTTTGGTACTCCTGGACTTCATTAGTTCAAGCTCACAGTTCACCAGCAAAGTGATTTGTGTGCAGTCTCTCCAGTTCAGATGTTAGGAGCAGTCAGGTGTTTAGCAAGTATTTCCAGCAGAGACTTATAAAACTGACCAAAGTGCCTCTCCATAATAATTTCTTTTCAGAGCACTTGGTAAGGTTTCCTCACTATTCCTCAAAGGTTTGTGAGTGTTTACACTGGCAGCCCTTTCTGGGACAAAGACCTGATGGTTGTTTGAGCACAGTACGTAATGTTCTCTGAAAAGGTTGTACAGAGCGTGAGGCCTCAGTGTGCTCTGTAGGGATAGTATTTTAGCCACAACTGATGGAAAACCAGGACCATCAGATTAGTCCTGGGCTGTGATGTCAGAGATACATTAACCTCAGTAAATCACTTTATCTCAAGCAGAGCCTGACATGGTCTCATGGAAGCTCCCATCTTAGCATAGTGCTAAGATGTGTTGGATCACACAGCAGCACAATCAATGATGTACCCAGACCACGCACCACAGCATGGGCTATGCATGCACCTCTCCAAGAAAGCTGAGACTCAGAAAAGCTCCTTGCTTGAAAGCCTGCAAAACCACAGTTCTCTGACTTTACATTTTTGGCATGTGCCAGAGATTCAGCTGGTAGCCTAATCTTATCCTCACGCTATTTTATCTCAACTCCAAGAAAGCAAGCATAGTGGCTGAGAAGAGAAATCCACTCATTATAACCATTTCTAACTGCAACCAAGAAAAACACCAAAAAATACTCATATTTTCAACTCTGGTTCAAGTTGCTCTATTCATTAAGGTCATCTATCCAAAAATATTTTGAAATAGAGGAACAGTTCTATTGTGCTTTGACAAACTATCATATATATTTCTTTCTCTTTTATTTAGCTCAAAATTTCTGTCACCATGTCTCCAACATACTGTAGGTTGACCATAAATTCTTTTTTACATTATGCATTTAAAAACACCCTTATTCTTGAAGTTCTATTCCTGTCCATTTGTCAGCCCTTCAAGAGGAGATCTGACAATGATTTGACAATTGAAAGCATTATGGAAATTTCAAGCTGACTGAAAATGTTGCAAAGAAATACTTTTTCAGCTAGATTTTCTAGACTTAAAAGCTTATGTATCTTCCTCTTATTTTTTCCTTCTGTTCTACCATAGTGACAAAGAAAAGGAAAGGAGAGATAAAAACGAAAAATGAGATAGAAATAGAGAATTCACAGGGAAGAATTTCTTCCTCATATTCAATCTAAACCTACTCTTAGTCAGTTTGAAGCCATGTCCTGTCACTACAGGCCCTTGTAAAAAGTTCCTCCCTATCTTTCTTGCACCTTCAGGTACCGGAGGGAGTGCAGTGGTGTACTGGTTTAGAGTTAAACCGCCAGGAGAAATGAATCCAACTCAGAATGGGATTCCAAGTCAGAATAACAAATTAATAAAAGATCACAAAATACACTGATACAGAAGGAAAATTCATTTGTGCCACAAAAACACCAGATGTACAGCCCAGCACAGCTGGGCACAAGCAGAATGAAGCTCACCAACCTCTGTGCTGAGCACCATGTAGCCCCGCCTCGAGTTTAAAGTAAAAAAGAAAACAAGAAACAAACCTGCTGGTGAAAATGATGGTTGCAGTCCTGTGGCAGACTCAGTCTGGTCAAGGCTCTGGTCCTCTGGATCTGAAGAGAGCCCCCAGTCCCAAAACCCCAAGCTTATATTCACTTGGGCTCAGATGGGAACTCCCAGTCCCTCCCCCTGGGCGGAGACTTTCACAATGGGTGATTTACTCTGTGAGGTGAACAATGGCATATTTTTGGCGTACCTGATGGCACATGAGCAGACATGACCCCTCAGGTGAGTGTGGAGGCAGGAGAACTTCCTTATCTCACAGAAATTCCTAAACATCCAGCTTCTAGCCTGAGGGGTTGGGTGTGCCTTAGGCAGCTGCTGCAAATGGGCCATTGTGAGCAGCTCATGAGAAAAATGACAATAGAGGGTTTAGAATACACACCCACACCCTGTCAAACTGATCCTGGTTACTAAAACCAGCACAAGTGGTCAGGAAATTTATAGGAATCAGTGTTCTGCTGCTATATTTAAAATGCAACAAGTACTTTATTCACACTGTTATACAATCCAAGATGCATACTTCTTTTATCTGTAATTTTAGATACATATTTCAGCCTCAGTGTTACTTATCTACTATAATCACTTAATGCCATCTCATTTTTGGGAACCATTTATGCAAAGAATAATGAGAAACTGAATAAAACTTCCAGAAATAACCAGTCATTTCCATGTAACAAATCAATCTCACAGAATTATAAAATCACAAAATTGTTTGGGTTGGAACGGACCTTAAAGATTATCAAGTTCCAACCCTCTATCATGGGCAGGGACACCTTTCTTGAGACCAGGTTACTCAGAGTTTCACCCAACCTGAATCTTAGTTGACTTTCAGGAAATTTCCCACTTTGAGCGAGACCTAGGAAGTGCTTTTAATTCTGTGCAAAATTTGAAAACTAAATAGAAGGTTAAGGGAGAAAAGGAAAAAAAAAAAAAAAAAAGAAAGAAAGGAAGATATTCCTTAAGGATCTTTATTTCTGACAGAAAATATAGAAAAGATTTATTTTAAAGCAGACCTATAGTCACATTCTTATTCACAACCTCTATCCACAAAACAGATGTATTTTACCTTTTTATACTGCACAGGGGTGTAAGAAGGTAAAACTTCACTTGAACTGTCTCTGAAAAGAGATGCTGTTGTGCATGTGAGGAAGTCAAGGGTTGTAATTATAATTCAAGTTCCTTCCTAAAGATAAGATTATTCTGTGATAAGGTGTCCAAAAGTAGTATTAACATAAGATGACAGCAGATGAATTATACTGCAGACTGTGTTACAGAATTATTTTACAGCATCCCTTACTTAAAGCTTAAGAACAATAGGTTTTAGAAATTATACTTTTACAGTACTTTGTCTAATCTTCTGCATTACCAAAACAGAGAAAGTCACTACTTTTAACATTATAAAGACTCATGATTTTAAAAGTAGGTCATGTAAGGCACAGAAAATGCCCTTCAGCAGTTTGGACTGAACAGTGATAGAGCTTTTCTTCTTTTAGTATAAATTGATTAAAATAATTTTATTTAATGATTTTTTTATTATTATTTCAAATCTGAAGGCATTGATGTCTGCTTCCCACCTGCATCTGAGAATAGCTTCATACAATCAGACAATATTTTCAGTGTGATTATCCATCATGCACAGAGGAGTGAAGTGAAAATTGGAAGCAGAAGTGAAAACGTGTCACAGGAATAAAAGAAAATCTCATAAAAACATCACTTTAGTTAAAAAAAAATAACAGATTAAATATTCTATCTCAAAATGTGGTAAAAAAAAAAGGCTTATAGAAGCTGAAAATAAAAGCTACCACCTTATGTCGAAAAAGTTTCAGGAATCGCAATAATAAATAAGAAGCAATAAACAGCACCATGGTGCAAATGTCATGTGTACATTAGCACAACTAACTACTAGGATTTTCTTAGTGAAGTGTTATGAACCTCTGAAATCTGATAGATGACTCAGACATGTTGCATCCCTATCATCAAAATTGCTGTTGTTTGAAATTATGAAATCATTGCAGCTGTACAAAATGCTTGAATTATACATATTTAAAGTTTGTAAGTGGATATCAATTGCAGTTGCCAAAAACTCCAGAATTTAGGTTGAAACCTATTCACATTACCCTTGAAGTTACTGATTAAAAATGTTTCAGTTAACATTCTGTAATTTCTTATTGTTATAAATTTATCTTGTTTCTTATGACTAACAGCTAAAGTAAAATAACAGTTTTGATAATTTCTTACAAATGTCAAAATATCTGGGCAAATTTGAATTTTAAAAAGTGAATGATTTCTCATTTCTAATCCATGAAATATTTGAGTTAATCTCCAGGAAGTATTGAAATCATCTTAGTCAGTGAACAAATACTTTGGTAAAGTATGGATTATCAATTTAGCATAAAGATTTCAAGGTGCTTGCACACGGAAGATTTTGATTGCTACCTGAGATTGGCTTTGAAGAAAACTGATGTTCATGCCAAAGACAACTCAAGAAGATTCTGGATAAGTACCTCTAATATCAACAGGGTGAATGAGTTAATATAAATTAACTTTTTTAAAATCCTGCAAGAACTTTACAGAAAGTGTGAAAACAACTTCAGTGGAAATGCAATCCAGATAATATGTGCCATTTTCCTAAGTTCTGCATGGTAAAAAAATGCATTTTGAAGAGTTTAGTCAAATTACCTTTAATTGGTTTTAGCTATATTTTTTAATGGCTTTTAAAAATTATTTTAAAATAACATTTCTATATAGTATTGCATTCCATATTGACTAAATAATCATCTGGCTATGTTTACCAGATTATCTTTGGCTAGTAGTACCAAGGAGTTCATCTGTTCATCATAGAACAGAATAGGGTCATAGGATCATTAAGGTTAGAAAATACCCCCAAAGATAATCAAGTGCCGGCTTTGACCAATCACAACACATCAGCTACACCAGAGTACTGCCATGTCCAGTCATTTCTTGAACACCTCCAGGAATGGTGACTCCTCCAGGCAGCCCATTCCAATACTTGACTACCTTTTCCATGGATAAATTCTTCCCGATGTCCAACTGAGCCTCCCTTGGTACAGCTTGAGGCCATTTCCTCTAGTTCTGTCTCTGGTTTCCTGGGAGAATAGGCTGACTTGCAGCTGGCTGCACCCTCCTGTCAGGTAGTTGCAGAGAAGCTAGGTAGTCTACCCTGAGCCTCCTTTTCTCTAGGCATCTTCTAAACAAAACATAACTTTTGAACATGCTAGATTACTGATCTGAATCCTACAAATATCCTTGTTTAAACACACGCAGTTTCCTTGACTTCACATCTGCACTACCTCTACACTAAAAGTTATTTGTGATCCAGAGACAGAACATAAAAAACTTGATACAAGTCTTGCATTATTCAGTATATTGTGAGTAACTGTACTGGTCACTTGTAGTGTTCGTTAGCTGAAAACTTTGCTTAAGAAGAAATTCTGTTCATGTTGAATTAAATAGGAAAACACTGCATTGGATGTCCATACAAAATTCCAAAACCCAACCCATTCTTCCTTTATCATGACCCAGACTTTTTAAAGGGTAGACCCAAGAGTGGGTGGACAGAACGAGGACACAAAGCAACTAGGTAGCTTATGACTAAATTTAGATAGGCTACATACAGTTATAGAAAAATATTAAATATACAAGTGATAATACATGGGAAGGCAAACTGTTCAGATTGTGCAATATATAATCACAGTCTGAAACTGCTCCTGAAAAAATTGATCTTAAAACATAAAGGAGGAGGGGGCAGAGGAAAAACAGGTAAGAGATCTCCATGTCTACGTTTATTTCTCCAGAAAAGAGAGCATAGGAGCCTAAAGGTTCTGTAACCATAGCAAGACCTAAAAGTACAGGTTTATAGAGTTAAATTAGAATTATAAGTGTCATTTCCATAAAGAAAATTATTGTTAAAGGACAAATAAATAATGCTTTAAAATATTTTTGTGTTGTCAATAAAATAAAATGCATTTCCTATTACTTTTCCTACATAAAAAGTGTGTCACTGGTCTTTTATGTCAAATGATGCTGCATCTGCAATTATTACTTATTAGAAATAAACAAATAATTCTTGCTGCTGTAGACATTTGACCTATGGTTTTTCCCATATTTCCAAATTAGTACCATCTAAGAAGGTTTGTAAAATGGGCAGAAGTTGTTTAGTGACTGAGGGACAGATGTTGAAAGAAAATATCATATGAGTTTCTGCTTCATCTTCCTCTGGAAGATTAATTTTTCCCTCACAAAAATGACTAGCTTTATTAAAGTCTGTGTCCCCTATGGATAAAATACATGGTCTCAGGTCAGTAGCATCTCCAGATGTTTTGCTTTCAATTCTTTTTTGGCTACATTGCCTTCTGTATTGCATGCATCAAAAATTTATTAAACAATTCATATTTTTATTTTGTCTTTACAGAAATATGAGCTTTTTCTATCTAACTTTAAGAAAGTTTAGTAACTTCTTCACAGGAGAACTATACAAGGTATTTATCAGTTCTGTCTGTTTTGAAAATCATTTGTTTAAACAAGATATCTGGGGTTATATATGCATACATATGTATATAACTTTTATTAAAGTAACCTAATTTTTCATCTTTGACCTCAGTGAAATATTTCAATCAGGCTTCTGAACTTGCAGAAACTCTCTTGGTGAAGACGTGTAGTTTGATCTCCAAACAACCACTATGCAGATTCTAAATTTTTTCTATAGAATACTCCTAAAATGATTTGCTTTAGGATCTGAAACTCCCAGAAAGGTATTATAACCCACATCATTCTTTTAAAGTCTCAACTCTTTCATTCTGAAAACAAAAAAAAACACAGAGTGGCTCCTTTCACCTGAAACTCTCCTAGATGACCTATGTGAACAGGTGCAGTAGGCATTTAGGAAGAAGAAGCAGTTGTCTTGACCTTCTTGTCTGCTTTGTCAGGGAAGAATGTCCTTAGCTCTTCCCATACTGCCTAGATATTCCTTGTCTTTTCAAATGAAACAGAACATTATGTCTCATTGAAGTCTAAGATATTTCCTCACAGAACCATAGAATATCCTGAATTGGAAGGGATCCAGATCCAGATAGATCACTGAAGTCCAAATCCTGGGCCAACACAAGTCCATCCCCAAAAATCACAAGATGTACCTGAGAGCATTGTCCAAACACTCCTTGAACTCTGGCAACTTGGGGCCATAACCACTTCCCTGGGGAGCCTGTTGCAGTCCCACCTCTTATCTCTAAATACTTCCTATAGAGCTGTGGAGCATTACACAGGGAACCAAATATACTCTGAAACAAAGTTTCTCATGGGAAGATGACAGAAAGTTGCTCATAACTTCAAAAAAATTTCCTTATCTGACATCTGGGATCTCATTGGTTCCCAAAGCTGCTCACAGTCAGGATGGTTGTTCTTCTACAACCTGGAAGAGGTGGGAAAAGGAAGGAGTGGCCAGTGTTTCCTTACATCACATTAACTATGCACAGAAAGGAAGATTACTCAGAGTAAGCAGGAAATTATCTTTCTGTTAATATCTTGCTCAGAATAGTTAGATTGGCCTATGCAGTCATCATAATAGAAATCAGTTAAGTAAATCTGATCACTTTCTTTGCTGACAAACAAGGACAGAGTGACATAATACAAACCTGTCAAGAGGAGTGACTTAAGATAAAAAGCAAGTTTCTCTCTGACAATTTCATTATCTGTGGATCAGCAGGGCAAGTTACTCAAGAGTCTTGAAAGTTACTTAAAAGAGGCAGTTTAAAGCACTCAGCTCAGGGGCACTGTGTGTTAAAAGCTCTCTAATTTGAGCAAAAGTATCAAGAAAGGAGAAACAAGCGCAAGCACGTCACATAGATAAACACAGAGTTTGAGCACTCAGATATGACTTTGAGGAGAGCCATGGCATCATGAGAGGCAGAGAAGGGCTAGGAAAAAAAAGCCTGCTTCTCAAAATGATGGAATAGGCCACGAGACTTAGAATAATATGTACAAAATCTTTAACAGCTTGACAGATGACAAGCAAACTAGAATATATTCATAGATATAATTGAATCCATGAAGTTAGTCAAACTGAGTAAAACGCACTTAGAGAAAATGACAATGGACACTCGATCTCACAGCATCAATATAGAATTGCTCTTCAATGAAGAGAAACATTCCCAATCTCAAATACATAATAATACAAAATATTAACACTTTAGATAGAAATGTCATGATACTGTTAATCATTAGTTTCATTTCATTGTTTAATTTTGTTACATTAAGGGATATCTTTGTATTTCAGTAGGCATACTGGAACACTTACGGTGTTCTTGGGAGTTTTAAACCCTCATTTTCAGCTTTTTGCCTTTAATTATCTTTTTAAAAAAAAATTACAAAAAGGATTGCAGCTATTGTTATACCAGCAAGCATTATGAAATATGCAACAGTGTATATTCATATAATATAATTTATTTTTTTTTTTGCCACCTGCCCCAGATCGTGTTGCAGGCATGGCTGCAGTGCCACGTTTGTGTCATTCAGTGGCAGAGAGGAAAAGACGAGGTCTTCCTCTGGTGCTCTGACCCATGTGGGCTCCCAGGATTGCTCAACAGCCTGACATTATTGCTTTTCTGTTTGCTGGTTTTTTCTTTTATTTTTTTTCTTTTATGTTAATCTGAAATGTTACACTTGAGAAGTGGAGGGCGTTGGCCAAATGGTGTAAGCCCTCCCCTGTGGAGCCGGCTCCTCCTCTGAGGACGCCGGTTCGAATCCTGGAGGAACTCGCTGTCGCCGTCTGAGCGTGCTCGGCCATGGCAAGATGAACCTCAGGAGTAAAGGGAGTGGGGCCAGTTCTGCGCACACTGTGCCTCACCTAAAAAAATCCATTGCGCAGGCTTATCCCAAGATCTTCATTCGCGAAGTCTAGCCAACAACAACAACAACAACAACAATTTTTTTTTATTGCCTACCAAGATCATTGAATTACAGAATAATTCAAGTTGGAAAAAATGTATGACTGTCAAGTCGAACTATTAACCCAGCACTGCCAAGGCCACTACTAAACAATGTGATCCCTAAGTACTTTGGGTGGATCTCATTAAGCCCCACAGGCCTGTGTGTGCCTAACAGGTATAGCAAGTTTCTGATCATTTTTTCTTGGAATATGTGGCCTTCATTCTGCTCCCCATCCCTACTTTCCAGCTCAGGGGGGCTGAGTACCTGGGGAACAACTGATCTTACTAATAAAGACTGAGGCAAAGAAGGCATTAAGTACCTCAGCCTTTTCCTTATCCTCTGTCACTGTGTTTCCCTCCAGATCCAATAAAGCATGGACATTACCCTTTTTTGCTAATGTATTTATATAAATATTTTTTATTCTCTTTTATGACAGTAGCCAAATTAAATTCTAGATGGGACTTGGCTCTTCGAATTTTCTCCCTGCATAATCCCATGACATCCTTGCAGTCCTACTGAGTTGTCTGTCCCATCTTCCAAAAGTCATAAACTGATTTTTCCAGAGTTCTCGCCAAATGTCTCTGTTCAGTCAGGCCAGTCTTAGTCCCTTCCAGCTCTCCCTTCAGCAAACGAGAACGGGCTGCTGCAGAGCCTTCAAGATTTCCTTCTTGAATGTTGTCCAGCCTTCCTGACCCCTTTGCCTTTCAGGACAGCCTCCCAAGGAAATCTGTCAACTGGGCTCCTAAACAGACCAAAAGTCTGCCCTCTGAAAGTTCACAGTTCTGCTGAACTCCATCCTTAGTTCTTCAAGAATCAAAATCTTTCATTCTGTGATTGCTCTGCCCAAGACATCATCAAACCACCACATCACCCACCATTCCTTCTGTTTTCATAAATAGCAGATCTAGCAGGGCACCTTCTCTGGTTGGCTCATTCATCAGCTGTGTCAGGAAGTTCTCTTCCAAGTGCTCCAAAAACCTCCTAGACTTCCTCCTCTCTGCTCCACATATTTCCAGCAGACATCTGGTAAATTAAAATCCACCATGAGAACAAGAGCTAGAGATAGTGGCACTACCCTCAGCTGCTTATGAAATATTTAATCTTCCTCTGCATCCTGGTTGAGTTGGTCTATAACAGACTTCCACTAGGATAACTGCCTTGTTGGCCTTTACCCTGATTATTACCCATAAATCTATTGTCACTCTCTAGAAAACCAAAGCTCTAGAAAATGAAAACACTCCCTAAAGTCTCTCTTGTTGGTCCTTGGACTTCTAGTTGCAAGTTAATTACCTTAGTTATCTTAGGAAATGTATATTGATAAAGCAGATTACCTTGGCCCTAGTCCTGTATTACCCACATATTCCTCAGCCCTGCCTTGAATTTAATTTTTAATTATGATGAATATATATATATGGAAAAGACCCAAGGGAATGGTCTGAAGTTGTGCCAGAGGACATTTAGGTTAGATATTGGAAAAATGTTCTTCACCCAAAGGGTGGTTGGGCACTGAAACAGGCTCCCCAGGGCAGTGGTCATAGCACCAGGACTGACAGAGTTCAAGAAATGTTTGGACAATGCTCTTAGGCAAATACTGGTATTATTGAGGATGGTCCTGTGAAGGGCTTGGGATTGGACTCAATGATCTCTGTGGGTTTCTTCCAACTCAGCATATTCTGTGATTACAATTATGCCTTGCACTGCAAGTGTAAGCCTTCCATGGAGTTTCATGGAAGCTCTGTGTATATGTCAGAGGACAGAAATTGACACAAATGTGTAATAAAATTCATCTCTTTTGCCCTCTGTATCCAGGCAGATTCCTGTTTGTAACTCTAGTATCATTCGTGGTTAATAATGCATGTATTAGAAATGAAAACTTCTCTCCTCCCTATCATGTCTCTGCACCCATTAATATGTTTGTAATTAAAGTCTTGTCCCCTTGCCAGTAGCAGATTCTGAGCATAGATCTCATTCTTATGAGCCATGATAAGTATATCTGAAGCTAAAACTATCTTTCTCCAGCTATAGAAGTCCTTCACCACCTGGTTTTCATTCTGAGGTCTTGCAAATATTTTGGCAGTAGATATGACTCCTCTGCAATGCATCTCTTAATCTGATTGCACTTGTTTGAGCTGATTTTAACAGACTTCTTTAAAGCAGGGACAAACCACAGTGCTCATGAGGTCAAGGGTCCCTCTTCCGTGTACATCTTGAACCCTTCAATGAGCTCCCTATGCAAAGTAACCAGGGTAAGAGAAAAACTGGCAAAAAAATGGGCAGGACCATGATTTTCTTGCCACTCAATGTATTTGTAATTAAAAATTGAGTTCACAGCTTTTCAGCTGATTAATAGTTTTTCCTTAAGAGGTTCCCCTATTCCAGGCCGTTTGTAAGAGGTAAAATGTCAGTACTATTGTTTCCTGTAGTCACCATTGATTGCCCAAATAGTAAATTGGAATCCTTGAATTTTTAATGTTACTCCTAAAGGTTTCTATTGAAAAAAAAGACAGATGGCTACCATTATAAAACTACAGAAAATGCAATTATTTGGGTTTGTCAGGGAACTTGATTACCTAAACACAAATGACAGTTGTACTTCGGCCTTCATTCTGGAGAAAATCACAAACCATGATGGTTTTATGATTCTCCTGAGGCCTCATGAGGTCCACAAAGTTAAAACAAGGGCTTTATAGGCACAAGGCCCTCCATGGGTGTGAGAAGTATGAATGCTGATTAATGGACCCAGGGACCAATAAAGAGCTATTAAATTTAACACAGCCAAGTAAATGAAGACGGTACATATAAATCAATAACAACATTTCCATTTCATCTCACCCCAGAAATGCTAAGCAGTCATTTTTTAATCAACGAATAAAAGGAGAGGTGGGAGGGGACTCTTCAGAACATTGGAAAGATCTAATCTTATTCAGTTGCAGAAGTGCTCAAGAAGAATATTCCATGGTATTAAAAAAGAGAAAAAGCCTTGTGTCAACACTCAGATTGTGCTGATAATCAGCCGTGCTACTGTTTAGTTACAACAGAAGTTACTAAGACCCTGTGTTTATCTCTACAGTGAGTATGCTGACTGTAGACCACAACAGAGCTACTTGGACTAGTTTGAAATTAGGTATCACAGATGCTACAACAGAGATAGTATTTATAAATGGAAGCATTCATAAAATGAAACATTTATAAAGGCTGCAAAAATGACAGTACTGTCTTATTGTGCCATGGAAAAAAACAAACCAAATCAAAATCCACAAACCAAACCAAATGCAAACCCAAGACACACACAGGCACACATGAACAAACAAAGAGACAGCCAACTGAAGAAGATAGCCAATTGTACTTTAAAGACAATGAACAGATCCATGAGCCTCAGGAACTGGGGATCTCAGTTTCAAAGACAAGACTGTGTTCTGCCAGACTCTGGTTTTGCAGAACAATAATGACCTGTTAGAAGTTTCTCAAAAGCTGAAGAGAATAATTCTTGAAAAACTGTCTAAGGAAGATTGTGAAGAGTGTGACACAAAGAGATGTATTTGTTTTGGAAGAGCAACCTGGCTCCACAGTCATACTCAGATCCAGTAAGGAGAGGCCTTGCAGAAGTTTTGTTTTCTAGTTGTTGTTGTTGTTGGCTAGACTTCGTGAAAGTAGATTTTTGGGATAAGCCTGCGCAATGGATTTTTTAGGTGAGGCACAGTATGTGCGGAACTGGCCCCACCCCCTTTTACTCCTGAGGTTCATTTTTCCACGGCCGAGCAGCTCGGACGGTGACAGCGAGTTCCTCAGGATTCGAACCGGCGTCCTCAGAGGAGGAGCCAGCTCCAGAAGCAGCAACTTACACCACTCGGCCAATGCTCGCCACTGGTTTTCTAGATACTGTTTTTCTTAAAACATTTTTTGAATGAGTTACAAAATCATGGAATCATTTAGGTTGGAAAAGACATCTAAGATCCTCAATTCCAACCATATGATTTGTTGCAAATAGCATTTTGACTGCTGATTGCACCTGTCTTTCCTTCTGTTGACTAAGAGAGCTTTAGAATAAGAGCACACGTCATGGGAAACGGAAAGTCAGTCTGGGACTGGAAATTAAGACCCACCTCAAAGATTGGAGAATTACTTGAGTCAGGTAACCACCTCTGATCTGGAACTTGATAAATGAGGGCATAATGAAGAACACAAAACTTCATGAGTACATTCTGCCTACAGGGAAAAAAAAAAAAAAAAAAAGCCCCATACAATATCTCCTTGCGAAAAAAGCATATGTAGATACTATGAGGGATTGATAAGCCTTTTAGGGTATTTCAAGTCTAATTATAAATTCTATAGTAGAGATGCGTAATTCTGTATAAGCTTTTCTTTTGTAGGAGGACTTAGAAAATACACTGATTTTCTGAACTCTTATTATATAGGATTCTGCAATCCCATCTACCACCCTTACTGCCCAATATACCAGGGTGGACTTCAAACAGAAATGTGAAGAACGCACTTCATAGGCATCTTCAATGACTCAAAGGAATTTATTGGAGTTCAACATTTGGCGCGGTATGCCAATGACAGAGTGTTTGAAAGAGTTCCCATGGGCTGTCACATACTATAAAGTTGTTTGAAGCTGATATCTGCAACTATTAAAATACATTTTTGGTGACTGAACTTTTGAAAATTGACAATTTTAATAATAATAATAATAATGTTAGATAACAAATAAAAAGAAAATTAATTTCTAAAAAATTGAAACCCCTCAAGTACATTTATTTTTCGCTTTATTGCCAAAGAATAAAGTTACATTTATGTTCTATTTAGTAACAATATTAAGTATTCCAGTCATGTTTAGTGCAGAAACTAAAAATGACAAAGCATATCTACTATGCAATCTGCACAATCTCCAAGGAAAAGAATCTTCTCATATTAAATGTAAAATCTGGCTTCAGTTACAGGGAGCTGAAATTTTCTTATCACATTCTTTAAAGAAAACATTAACCTTGTGACAATTATAAATTACTATAATCAAGGTCAAGATAGATGACATTTCCCACGACCTCTCCTAGAGTCTTCGGTTGTCCTTTGTCTTAACACTGGTTTTCTTCCATACACTTGTCCTGGACTCTGAATTGGTCAGAGCAGGCTACATGTTTTCATGGTTGAGGTTTTTTTGGAGGGGTTTCTGAGTTTGTTTGTTTCCTTGTTTTTAATGAGACACTTTGCCACTGTAGCCATCCTTGGGGATGTGCATCATCTTAAGATGTTGTGGAAAACACATACCCATCATAAGTTGTAGGTTATGAAACAAATATTTTACAAAATTATATTATTCATAATACCTCAAAGCCAGTGTGTTGATCAGGTCTCAAACCATCAATAGTTAGAAGCATTAGTTTGGCAATCTAGTCCTAGCAAAGGAGTACCTGACAAGAAGCCTCTGTTTTTAAATAAAATTGTAAAAGCACACATAAAGGGTATTTTAAGCTTCAGGAATGTCTGTTTAATTTTAAAAGACCTGGGGGTGTATTTATGGACTCACTCTTTCCACTCTGTCTTTTATGAGTCCCTCACCATTACCTGAAGTGGGCACCTGAAATAAAAATCAACACAAAAAATAGCCACAGGTGGTTTCTGCTAGATTGTTGGTTGAAACTGCAGGAATCTAACACATGTGATCATTTAATTCCTGCAGCAAGTGCTGGTTATATTTAACGCTGATGTCTGCAAGGTTATTCATCTTGTTCTATGGTAAAGTACTCTGATTTGGACTCTTTTTATTTGGAAACTTCAGGTAAAGAATTCTCATCTAAAGACCCAATAAAATGCACACTTCCTAAGCACCACATTCATCTGTTTCCTGTAAGACTAGCACCTAAAATCTTGCTTTAACATTTAGTTCCTTTTCTAGATACAAGCAGAAAGTGAAAAAAAAAAAATTAGTGAAGCAATTCCTTATATACTGGGGAAAAAAATTTGAGAAAAAGAAAGGTTGAAAATGAACAGTGTCAAGGTGCACATAGATCCAAGAAAAAAAAAAATTCAAACATTTGGTCACTTGCTCTTAAATAATGTAAAATAAACAAAATTTACACTGTTTAAAGCAATAACATATTAGCAATAACATTACACACAAACTACATTATTTTGTTGTTGATTAAACTATTTCGTAAATAGTCCACATTCTAATTCTCTGTAAGCAGTTTTACTGCTCAGTGCACATTGCTGATGATACATTTCAGGATAACGACACAATAAAATTTTTGTTGTTCAAGCTTTAGTTTAGAAAATGTATACTTTTCATAGTTACTCAAATGTGAGCTCAAGCTTAAGCACCATTACGAGTTAGCCTTCATTAGAAAGGAAACAGAACACAAGCGAAAGACAAATAATAGTGCACAGAAATTAAAATAAAAGTGTTTGAATTTTTTGCACACTTTATACAAAGCAGATATGAATGTGAGAGCTCTACTTTTCCTAGGTTCTTCAGTAATCCCTTCATGATCAGGTGCAAGATTATAAGTGAAAAGTCAAAATGAAAGTTAGTGATTGGATGCTATTCTATTGAAGATAACATTTTCTCAGCTTATTACAGTTCAGCGCACTGTGCCTTGAGTTAATAGAGTTCATAGAGAAAACCAGAAAGAAAATAAAGGGTTTTATGGGTACTGAATGTCTTATAAAGTACAGGAATCTAAATCTAAAATATAATGAAGTACTTATCATGCATCTTTGTTGTGTTTCACGTATAACACTCTGCAGCCCTGTCAGGTATGATGAGAAACAGACAGTGACACTCCGATAATAGGTGCAGGAACAGACAATTTATTAAAATGGTGCCTGGCTTATATATGGTAGGGTAGGGAATGTTCTAAAAGAGGGGTTGAACCTGGGAGTCAGGGAGGAGCATGCTAAATAGGGGGCTAAACTTCCCAAATAGGGAAAACAAGGGCATGCCTTGTAACCATGTAAAGGAATGCCGCACTGCATCACCCATGAACCAACCAAGGGTGGAGTACAGGCCATGAGGGAAAAGGAGGGAAATTGCATCAAAGGTATTGCAGTATGTGGGCATCATACAGAACTGTAACACCAACAAAATGAAAACAGTTTGGATGGTCTACAACAGTCCTTCATGCTTAATCCTTGCCATCCTCGCCGTACTCCAGAGGCAGTGGGGCTAAGTTGTCTTTACAATCCCAGTAGCTTCTTTCTCCCACAGTACACCCCAATTTAATGCTCCTGCAGAGATATTCCAAACCATGAGCTGCTCGATTGTTCCTCCCTGTCCCTCTCCCCTCCCCACTGCAACAGAATGGAGAGGAGAATTGGAGTCACAAACAGTAAAGATCTTAAGTTGAGATAAGAAGTCAGGGAGGTTCTGGCTGAGAGACCTGGGCAAATTAGAGTGCTGGGTAATCATCAACCATATGAAGTTCAACAAGTGGAAGTGGGGCAACCCAGGTCATACATAGAGACTGGGGAATGAGAAGCTGTAATGCAGTGCCATGGAAAGGGATCTGGGATAGGGATGTGGGATTCTAGTCAAGGGAAAGTTGAATTAGAGGCAGCAGTGCCCTGGCAGTCAGGATGGCCAACCATGTCCTGGGGACATTAAGCAAAGCATCACCAGCCAGTCAAGGGAGGCAATTGTTCTTCTCTGATGCACTGAGATGCACTGATGTAGCCTCACCTTGAATATTGTGGCATTTTCAAGCACTGTAATATAAGAAAGATATTAAGCTATTGGAAAGCATCCAAAGAAGGGCAGTGAAGACCGTGAAGGGCCTTGACTGGAAGCTGTATAGGGAACAGCTGAGGGTACTTGATCTGTTCAGCCTGGAGAAAGGGAGACCGAAGGGAGACCACATTGCAGTCTACAACTTTCTTGTGAGGGAAAGAGGCGGGGCAGGTACTAATCTCTTCTTTGGGTGACCAGTTACAGAAACCGAAGGAATGGCCTGGAGTTGTGTCAGGGGAGGTTAAGATGGAATACTTGAAAAATCTTCTTTCCCCAGAGGGTGGCTGGGCATTGGAACAGACTCCTCAGAGAAGGGGTCACTGCACCAAGCCTGCCAGAGTTCTAGAAGAGTTTGGATAATGGTCTCAGGCACATGGTGTGTCTCTTGGGGATGGTCCTGTGCAGGGCCAGGAACTGTCATAGATGATCCTTGTGGGCCACTTCCAACTCAGCATATTCTGTAATTCTTGAAGAACAATTTACTGTCAACAGCAGTGAGATAAGAAAACAAACAATAACAACAACAATATTAATTACAAAGGGTAGAAGACAAGAAACATTGCTCAACCCACAGAAACCCACAACAATAGACAATGGCCCACCACTCCCTCTGCCATGCTACCCCCACCACTTCCCCCAGCTTGGAACTGGCATCACCCAAACACTCCCTCTAGCTTGGAACTGAGGCTGCCCCACCACTTCTTGCTCTATGCTTACTTAACTAGAAGGAACCTCTTCTCTCACAAAGAGACTCCCTTATCCCTCTGGCCCAAGCAATAACATGAAACTGTATAGAATAACTTCTGGGTCTGAGCCATGCCCTCTCTTAGCTACTGCAAAAATTAATCCTGTTCTGACCAGAATCAGGACAATCCTGAACAGAACTGAGGTGTCAGTGTTTAAATTTCACATCTATGCTCCACTGCCCCTCACAGATCCAGATGTGTTTGGCCTCCATAGAATTGAGACCCTTGTCAACTGCTTGGTGTGTGGTCCTAACCAGACTCCTGCAAGGCACTTCTCCAGCTCAGAGGATTAACCATGTATAACTAAGACATTACATTCAAAACACTGCTAATACATGCATTTCCCATCAGACCAGGCCTCCCTGTGCACGCATCACCTTCTCTTAATTGCAGTTAGCAGAAAGTATAGTGGTATTGGGGTGACCTGCCTTTTATATACAGCAAAAAAAAGCTCCACCCTCAAAGCGAGACATCAGACTTCACTTCTCCCTCTGCAAGGGGAATTTCAGCCTTTGCCAGTCAATATCATAGCAGGGACTCTGGGTGGCATGGGGAGAGTCAATGTACTATAGCCCCAGCTCCAGCAACTCATGTATTTGGTATGAATCAATCACAGTCATGGCTGTTGCATAGCTTATTTTAGTGGGGGGTGTATTATGTATCTATAAGTACATATATGCAAGACTTGTTACACATGAGGGAGAGAAGAGAAAAGGTTGAGAAGTAGCCTTTTTTGAAGGGATCAGACAGGACGCTTAAAAAGATATTTAGAAAAATTTAGATTTGGAAAAAAAATTAAAAAAATAAGGATTAAGGATTTCTTCCACTGCTTTAAACACTAACTCTGAAGATGTGGTTCTCATTAGTCCCAGAAAAACACAAGACAAAAATGAAAGAAAAAAATAAAACATAAAGCACAAAAGTGATTTTAACCAGTGACACCAAGTATGTACTGAGTAAATGCAATGTTAACGTTAATGAAAATGTATCAAGTGGATGCTGTTGACACTAAATTTTCATGCTGCTGGTGGTTTCTCTATACATACCTAATGATGCAGTGGCTTTTCAAGTGCAAAACACTTTAAAATACTTTTACAGAGCCACAATTGTATTAAAACCTGAGTTGTATTCCAAAACCTTTATCCTGTTAATTATATGTTGATTTAACATGTTTCAGTTTAAAACCTGAAAGCAGTTTCTCTACAATCAGCAGGTTTCCATTTACTCTTATCCAGAGAGTGTACACCTGGAACATACCACTCCTGTAGTTTCTGTTGCTGTGTTGTGCTGCACTGCAGGACCAAACATCTGATGCTTAGATAACAAAAGCTACAGTGGGAGAATCAGCTAAGATATAAACTCTAGTGCAACTTATAATTCAACTTTGAAAAGAAATCATTGCTGGGAAGCATTAAAACTCTAAGAAAACCAAAACTAAAACGAAAAAAGAAGTTCAATACTACATATAGAGTATGTGGGGTTTTTACATCAATATTTTGGCAGAGTAAGTCCTCTGAATAATTTTCTGGATAGCTTTCAAAGCTGTGTGGCACAGTGATACTCCACAATGGAAGAGAAATTATAGTTACTGTTTCAGATAAGGTGTATTGTAAGACCTAGAACTCCAAGACCTAGCCTTGGAGTTTGCCTTCTTATTGCTAACTTCTGTGCTAACTCCAATATCCATTACAAAGTGGAAAAAGCAGGAGTGCTTTCTTGTGTACGTGATCCTGTCTACGTGCAGCCCTTCAATATCTGCAGTAGAGACTGGAAGTGTGCTCAATCTCCACTAAATATAGTGAGAGATTCCAATGGCCAGATAGAAGTCCTGTTTATCAGCTTAGAAATACAATTCAGTGATAAAATTGTCCTTTTTGTCTTTTCCATAATCTTTCCCCTGGATTTCTTTTTCCCTAACAACTGTCTTGATGAAAACCCATCTCTTTGCCTTTTTGAACATGATATCTCTTATGACAACAATCTTTTCTAAAACCTAAAAAAAGCAGCTGAGCAGTGCTTTAAGAGGATGGTTTGGTGGCCTTTTTTAAGTTTGGTTTGTTTTTTGTTGTGGTTTTTGTTTGTTTTTAGTTTGTTTTGTTTGTTTGTTTTGGAGTTTTTTGTTTTAATAAAAGACAAAAATTCCATCAGAAATAAGCAAAGAAAAACTGTTGCACCTAATACCTGAAACAGTTGACTTATAAATAGGCTTTGAAGCAGTCTGAATTATTTCGGGGAATTTAAGTGAACTGTAATCAACTGCAAGTTTCATATCCAAAAGAATACTACTGATACTGTATTTTTAAATTCTCTTACTTAGTTTGTAAGAAGATGACATCGACTGAAGACAGGGATTACTGGATGTTAAAGGATCATTTTTCTATACCTTTCAAACTAGACTGAATGTGAGAATATTTAAGTAGGTACAGCATAAAGCATGACTAACTATGTCCAGCTTGCTGATGCTGGAAATGTGATTTTTTTCTTCACAACATTTAAAAAGTTTTGTTCCCATCCACCCAGTTTCATTTTGCATAAAATTCAGTTTTGATAGAATAGATAATGGCCAAGGAAAAGCAAAGCAAATATGGAAATATGAGGCTTGCATGTCACATTCATACTTCTTTTTTTTTCTGTTACAGTTTTACCTACCTTTTCTGTTTCTCCCATTACATTCTGTTACAAGCAGTCCTTGAAAAAGGACTGATTTAATGCTTCTTTAACATAGTGAAATACAGGGAAATACAGATATCCCTAGAGAGCTACACAGTGAGTATTAAAATGGCCTGAAGGACCATGGGAGGGAGCACTATTTTTCTTTGAATTCCATTCCCAGGTAGCAGAGAGAATATAGATTTCACAGCAGGCACCCTCCCATTGTAGAGTAATCTCCTGTTATGGAACACAGTCCATAATGGGGCATAATTATTGCCCATCACATCCAAATAAATTTTCCCAGTGTCAAAACTTTGTGGATCTCTCACAGAAAGAGAGAAACAGTGACCAGTCATAGATATGTCTCAGAACATTACCAGAAAAAAATGAACAGGCCTGTTGGTAAATATGTGTTATGCATCAGCCCAAAGTTTCACAGCAAAAGCTGTCATATTTTCCTGTCTTTACAAATGGTCCCTCCAGATGATTACTGATGAGGATAGCAAATGATGTTAAGTATGTTTTAATTTCCTTACTCATGGCTGGAACACCTTTTCATGTGCAGCATTCTTTCTCCATCAAGGTGTATTTTGTGTCCACACAGATAGAATATATTAAGGGTATTGTCAGTCCATTCTTCTAAAGAGATTCCCAGGGAGATAACATGGGAACAGGCAGTGATAAGAGCATGACCATATGGTACATAGTAAGAAAATTCTAGTAGTAAAGATACTAGCAAAAACAGTAGTAAAGACTGTTTCTCTCCAAATCAAATACGAACACAAGTGAATACTTTATTTAAACTTTTTATTTATTAATACTTTATTGATTTTGGTGAAAAAATGGTGACAAATTATCTATCTATGTAACAGAAAGTTTACAGAAATCTAGTGAGCCACACTTCCACTTAAATTGCAGTGATTTAGGTAGAGTTGATAACATGTGACCATAGCCATGCACTCCTCAACAAAGTGCTGGGTCTACTTTAGTAACTTAAGCCCTTATAGAATAAGTGGTTTCTTTTGATTTAAAAAAAAAAAATTCTGCACTATTTTGAAAGGGACTTTAATGAATAGTAATTAACACTGAAGAGTACAAGGACCACCTATTACAGAATCATAAGAAAACAAAGGTTGAAAAAGACCTGCAAGATCAATGAGTCCAACCTTCAACAGAACACCAGCATTTCAACTAAACCATAATGTTACGTGCCATGTCCAGTTGATTTGTAGACACTTTCAGTGATTCCACCACTTACCAGGGCAACCCATTCCAATGTTTAATCACCTTTTCAGTGAAGATATTCTTCCTGATGTCCAGACTGAACCTCCTCTGGCACAGCTTGAGGGTATGTCTTCTTGTCTTGTTACTGGTGCTCTGGGAGAAGAGATTGACCCTGACTTGGCTATGTCCTCCTTTCAGACTGTTAAGAGTAATAATGTCTCCTCTGAGCCTCCTTTTCTCAAGGCTTAACAAGCCCATCTCCCTCAGCTCTTCCTCCTCTCTAGACCCTTCCCCAGCTCCTCTGCCATCTCTGGACATGCTCCAGCCTCTCAGTGTCCTTCTTGTACTGAGGGACCCAGAACTGTACTCATCACTTGAGGTGTGGCCTCACCAGTGCTGAGTACAGAGGGACAATCACTGTCCTGGTCCTGCAGGCCACACCAGTTGTTTTCAGTTTTCTTAGAAATGTTGCATTAGTCTTAACTATTCGTACCTTGGGAAACATGAAAGAAGTTAATATAAAGCACCTGTGAAATATCTGTGTTAAAAAAAAAAAAAGAGAGAGAGAAGCATTTACTCATATGCTTGGAATCACACCTCAGCCATTCATAGATTTCAGAAGAGATTTAACAGAACATGAAAACCAGATGAGAGAGAGAGAAAGAATTCTGAATTTGACAGTTAACTTACCTTTTACCAGTTTTATCTACTGCTTTTATCTAGTGTGCTTATCTAGTGTTTTACAGAGGGATTTGCTTGGCCAACTGAAGCCTATATGAAGTAACAAAAAAGAGATCCAAAGAAGTAACATGAATCCATCCATTAAAAAAAAGGCAAAAAGTTAAAACAAAGAATGAAAATAAGAGAATTCTTTCAGAGGTGAGGCAAGCCAAGAAGAATAAGGAACTGTATTTTTACAGTTTTATACCCCACATCTAAAAAATATTCATAAATTCTTATATATGCTTCAGACTAAGCCATCTTTACAAGAAATTTTTTAAATTGTAACAGAACAGTAAGTGAAAATAAAAGTATACTGTCTTATTCACATCCCTAGGCATTCTGAAATCACTACAACTATTACAATGACTAGTTAAATAAGAACAAGAAAATAGTGCCAATTTCAAAATCTATACTACATTTTAAATTGTGACAGCAATTCTGTTCAACAACCTGCTTTCATTTGATTCTTGAAACTGGCCTTTTGACCAGGGAGTACTGGGCTGTCACTGAGTGTTTCTGTCTTTAAAAATAGCACTTGTTACTAAGTTTAAAACTGCCATCTATTTTGTGTTTCTGGAGCTTCAGAAGTCAAGTTCATTATATGACTATATAATATATATATTCAGTTCTGCTGTCCCATATCCAATTCTGTAAATCAGCCTTGACAAAAGCAGATGAAATCATGTCCTACCTCTGATAAAACTATTATCTCCATCATCAAGGCATTTCAGGGTAACTGGAACATCTGATGAGTTGTTTGCAAGGAAAATTAGAAGCACCTTTCATTGCTGCGCTTGCCCTGAGCACTTGCACAGATCTACTAGCATATATATGGCAAGCATTTGTTCAGGAGTGATATTATGGGAAATTGGTCTCATCTCATAATGGGAGGCTCAACAGATAAAAGTCAAGATAGAAGCTAGAATACTGATTGTATTCTTTATTAATGAAATTCTCTGCAAACTCCACTGAAATAATGGACAACCACAAGAGAATAGACACAGATCCTTGGAGAGCATCAATCTGAGAAATCAAGCTTTGTAGCTAGTGTTCCCTGCTAATCAAGAGGTCTACATCATTATCAAGGGAGGAAGGGGAAGAGGAATAACTTAAAACGAAGCTCTCTGAAGGAGATAAGTGATTCTGTAATGATTCCTGGTCAAGGAGAAAACAGAAAATTGTGGGTTCTGAAAGTCTCCTTGGAGAATTCAGTTACCAAAAGGTTTTCTTCTTCTTTTTCATCCCTGTTTGCTGCAAAGACTCTAGGTAGTGTGGATCACTATTGCTATCTCAGTCACCATTTCAAAGCTGACCTCAAGAAATAGGCTGCATACAGCTCTCTTCCTTTATAACCATCTATTGTGTTTGCTCTCTGCTCCTTTGTCTATGTCAGGCCTGTCCATTGGTATCTGTTGTGTCAGAAATTGTATTACCTTAAGGTGAAATTCTGCCATTCTCTTCTGTAGGAATACTCTTCCACAGTAGATCACACTCTAATAAATTAGAATTTGGTTACTATAGGGATAAACTTTTTCCAGAAGATTTTACTACAAGGAGTCAGTTATTTCACCAAGGCCAAACTTCTACAAAGGTTTTCCTGATGCTGTCTCAAGGTAATTGTTCTCTAACCCCCTATTCTAGAGAAGCTTTCTCTCTGATATGTGAGAAGAGAGATAAAATCAGACACATTAGAAGGCCCAGAGAGAGCCGCTGGCCCAGTGATAATAAAACCTGAAGAAGGAACAGGAGGTATGTCTTTCTGAGCTCTAGTGCTTTTGCAGCTGGTGCGGGTTTCCTTTGTAAATTTTTAGCATTCTCGACTTCAGAATAAACCTTTTGGATTCTTTCCACTGCCTTGGCATTTTTGGCCATATTGGCATGTGTCTTACCTCAGAGTAGCGATGAAAAAAACTTTATATCCATAAAGGATATAAAGTAGTATTCCAGTCCAAAGAAGAGTGTCCTCTTTTTCAGGTAAATTTCCAGAAATACTACATGCTTTTCCCAAGTACACGTATTTACTGCATATTCTGCCTTGCTATGTTCAGAGCAAAGTTAACTGTTAGCAACTACTCTTTTTTTTGCTTTCTTGATGAAAATAAGTGCTCAGATTACCCACAGTTTCCTTCTTTTTTCCCTCTCTGGAGAAAGCTGCAGCCCTGAGAAACTCCGTGGCTCTTGGCTAAGACACCTAGTATCTAGAGGAGGGGAAAGTCACATGCTGTAAAAACCTGGAAGACAAGGGGCTAATGTGTATGTCAAACACTGGCAGTTGTTAGTGACAGCCAGCCAGGCAACAGCTGGTAACAACACACTGTGAGAAAGAACAGGATGTGACTGGAGAAGGGGCCTTATGGAGGTAGGGCAATATTTGTTGGGACAAACATCTTTGTTCTGGCTCCTGCAGACAAATACAATAAAATACAGCTCAAGTGCAGCAATGAGATTGAGAAGTGGGCAGGGACTGTAGGGAAAAATTCAGAGCACCAAAAACACCCACAACCCTCTAATCAATTTCCAGGAAAGTCTATAAGAACAGACTGTGCATGGTAAGTAATTTACATAGAAAGTGATAAACTTAGCTCCAGGATGAGGAAACTTCTCTGTAAAAAGGTACCCCCACAGATGTCCCTGGAACCAGAAATAGTGAGCTTTCTTCTCCTTCCTTCTTTTCTTCTCCTTTCTTCTCCTTCCTTCCTTCCTTTCTTCTCCTTCCTTCCTTCCTTCCTTTCTTCTCCTTTCTATTCCTTCCTTCCTTCCTTCCTTCCTTCCTTCCTTCCTTCCTTCCTTCCTTCCTTCCTTCCTTCCTTCCTTCCCCTTTTTATCTTTTTCTCTCCTCTTCATCTCTCTTTCTCTCCTCCCTTTCACCTTACCCCTTCATCTAAAACACATTGCCATGTGCATATATAGGAGGTCAGAGACTAGCATACCCATTTCCATGCCAAGTATGTTTACCAATAAAACTTTATAAGCTTTTGAGGACTAACTTCTGATGTGTCTTTCGACAATGAACATCTCTGAATCTTGAGATGTCACACATGCCTATGGATCTCCTGAAGAATAAGAAGCAGAAAAAGAGTGATTAAATCTCTCTGGAAGCTTTGAAGAAAGAGAACTCTGGTACAAACTCTTCTTTTTTTTTCTAAGTATAACAATGATGTTGAGTTGGAAACTTTAGACAAGAAACCAAGGATAATGACCTTTTTTACAGATAAATGTAAGCATGAAAAGATAGTATGCAAACATAGGTGCGACATGCAATAGGAGTGTTTGACTGCTTGACAGTTCTGATTATCAGTATTTTTAATTATACAAAACATCAGTGTATCTTTAAAACAAACAAACCAAACCAAACAAAAAAACCCACACAAACAACAACAAAAAACAAACACAAACAAACAAAACAAACAAACAAAAACAAAAACAAAACAAAACAACAATCTACACATGCAAAGCCCTTACTCTCTATGCATAAAACTTGATCTTTCCTTTATTCCTTTTCCTACTTTTCCCAGAATATCTTTGCCTATCTACAGTTTTTAAATCTCATGTCCCAGTGCTCAAATTGCATTACTAATAGCAAAACAGAGTATTGAGAGAACACAGAAATCTATTTTGAAGTGCACAATCAGACACAGTTCCATTTCAAACATTGGGTCTGTACATTATACAAGATATTGCCTAAGGTTTGAACAAGGAAAAAATATTAAAAGTAAATGCTATAAAGGCCATGATGAAGCCAATAAAGAAATTGAAGAGTATTTTTTTCTTAAGAGAACTATAAAAAATTATCCAGTCATAAAAAATATTAAAAATTAGTGCAAGGCATAAAAAATATATTTTGTAGAAAAAACATTAAGAAGACCAAATTCTAGTTATTAGGCTGAGAGTTCTCTCTCTCCAATGATTCCTCATAGAAGGTCTTAAATAGTTCTTAAAAAGTGCACAAGTCTTATATCAGCATTCAGTAAAGGTGTAAATTTCATTAATTTAAAGGTGTAAATCCCATTTGGGAGAATATCCATTTTTCACACTTTTTGTCAGGCTTTCTTTCTATAACAGAGAGAATTTTATTTTCTTGGTTTCTTTTAAGTGGAGGAGGAATCACACCCATACAGAGAAATAGTAAATAGATAACAAATACATTCATAATTGGGCACTATTTTAGTTTCCATTATCCGCATTTTATGAGCATATTCCACTATTTTAGTTTCCAGTATCCCCATTTTATGAGCATATTCCCATACCAAATATGCAAAATGCTAAGTAGTTCTAGGAAAGATTACACCTTAACTTGTAACAGCTTAGAAACAACCACAATGCTCCAGCTGTTACTAAAAGAAATGAGAGATAGTAATGGGACTATCTTTCTACTCAGTTTTTAACTCTTCCAGAATTCTTTCATTCCTAAATTCATGTGGGTTTTTTTTCATACTGTTATTGTGATTCCATAGTCCCTATTGCCTCAGTACCACAAATAAGGAAAAAGGATTCCAGTCTCTTAACTTTAGAGACAGCCCTTATTTTCTCTGGAGAGTGGGCATTGTTTGGTGCTGTTAGCATCCCTGCCCATCAGAATTAGCCGAACTATATGCAGGAGATTTAATTAGGGACCATTAAATGAGTAGGTGCAAAAATGTGTTGTCCTGTTACTTCCCAAGCAAGCAAACCCACTGAATACATGCTGAAAATGAACATCTAATGGTGGGCTAGACAGGTAAATGCCAATATGCCTTTCCTTAGCCAGAGACTCCTACTCACCTGTAGGTAAATTGCAGGGCATTTTTTTATGCTACTTCTCCACGGACACCCCCTTGTCGTGGGGGAGAAGCTTGCGTGCCCTTATGAGGTTGTGAGCTATACTAGCAGTGGTTTATGCATCCGGTAGGGTCTCCCGTGCTGGTCAGGTCTCAACTGAAGGGTCAGACAAAGTGTGTCCTCGGGCAGGATGGGCTCGTCAGCCGCTTGGCAACCATCCTAGGAGAAGGACAACTCTAACTCCAAACCCGGGCAGATGGAGCTCGCTTAGCCCTGTAAGGCCATCCATCTAAGAGAAGGATACTCTAACCAAACCTACATCCCCAGGACCTCGCTGTCACCTTCCAAGCTTGCTAGGCCCTGGCAGATGAACCTCAGGAGTAAAGGGTGGGGCCAGTTCTGCACATGCTGTGCCTCACCTAAAAAATCCACTGCACAGGCTTGAGGGATTCACCCACTTTTCCAAAGCCCTGCAGCAACAGGTGAGAGACAAAATGGCAGGTGTTACAGAGCACTGGGAGCCGCAGACCCAACCCTGCATGCAGGCGGTTCAGGACATTGGTCGCTCAGGACTGACCCCAGAGATGACAGGCTTGTTCGGCAGCATGCTGAATGACCAAGCAGCCTTTTTCAAGGAGAGCACTGCTTGCTCCACATGGAGAGGGGCCTAGAAAAGGTGGCCTAACCAGAGCTCTTCTCCACCCTTCACCCCGTTGGTGAACCACAGCCGACGGGCATCTTCCGATGTGGTCAAATCTTGACAAAGGCAAACACCTGCCTCCAAAGGTGTATTCAAACTGACACTGGCATGTTGGAACATCAGAACCATGCTTGATACTGCAGATAGTGGATGTCGTGAGCACCGTTCTGCTCTAGTTCCCCATGAACTGGTGAGAAAAGGCAACACCGAAAGAACCGTGCCCTGACAGTACCACCTATGGAAACTTTCTGCTGTGCCTTTTGCAACCGGACTTGCCTATCTCGCATTGTCCTTATCAGCCATCAGCGCGCTTGCAGCAAGCTTGGGTAAAACCCTCCCAAATCTTCATTCACGAAGTCTAGCCATGATGATGATGTTTATGCTATTAACTATTCCATCCCACATTTCTTCCATCATACATATAGGAAATGTTATTCCCAGAAAGGTAATTAAAGTCCACATTTCCCCAGCCTAAGTATACAGAAATCTAATTTGCTTTCATAAGTCACCTTCTATGAATATATTATAATTAATATATTAATTTTACTTCTCAAAAGTAGAAATCTTAGTATACCATAGAAATCCATAGAAATAACAGTACCTGGGCTGGTACACGAACATGCATGTATGCATACAGGTGGTAATCATAGTCTGGCTTCAATAACAGGCTTTCTCCCTGAAAACCAACATTATAAGGAATAATTCACTATTTTAATCATATATTATACAAGAAATTTCTAGAAATTTGCAAAAGGAGAAAGAAATACTTATTTATCTTGGTTATAAAATAAAATTAAAGGAAAATTAAAGGACTATACATATTTGCACAGTTGGGAAAGGTTGAAACTGACAGACTGCAGCTCAGAGGGCCTTTTATTTTAACCCACAAATCATACGAAAAAATGCTAGCAACTGATAGTTTAGATGTTTTAATCATCTGCTAAATGAAGTCCATAAGGCACTTCAGTGATGTAAAAAATCAATTAGTACTCAAGAAAGATTCATAATAAGCAATGATCACATGAATAGCTCTCATCTTGTTAATTTTTATGACTTTTTAATTTTTTTTTTGTTTGTAAGAAGAAAACACATTATAATACTCTAGGTTTTCTCCTGTCTTTTTTCTTTGTTTGATAAATAATCTCCTCTTTAGGTAAAGTTCACATCCAGCTAACTCTCAAATACAAAAATGTGGTCCATGTAGTCATTTTGCTTTCCAATGTGTTCAACCATTTTCAAGAAAAACTAAGTACGTGAATTAGTCATAAAGATGATACAATTCATCAAATTTATACTGACATCCACTAGTCCAGTTTATACTTTTCTAAAGTCCACAACTCAAAAATAACCTTCAGTTAGTGACAGATTAGTGACAGTAACTCAAAAAGACACTGAAGTTTGCTACTTAAGTACATTTTACAAATACCAAACAACTGTTATTTTGTTTCCTTAAGCACTGTTTTCTCTTTGGTGCTGATGAAATGAGATAGAAGTAACTGGGCTGAGTAGACTCATTCAGAATTTGTACACCAGAAGGCAAATGCAAGAGTCTGAAGTGGAACTAATTTGTTTCGCTCTTTCTGTGTCCCTTTACATTTCAGGACTAAAATCAGTTTTAATGGGTGCCAACGGGACTTGGGTCCTAGCATAAAATTAATCCAAAGTGAAAGTCCAGTTCACAAAGAACATTAAAACAGTGATAGACCAGCACAAAATCCACTTTAAAAGGCTCATGTAGTACAGAAGGATTTTTTTCTTTTGTCTTTTCTGACTGATTTATAATTAAAACAAAGAAGGGAAAAGAAGTGTGGAGCATGCAGATTTTTTGGACATAAAATAGCCTACTTATATTTCAAGTTAACTACTGTGCTGTAAGGCACAGTTAATTGCTGTGCTGCAAGGTCAGTCCCCAGGCATGTTCGTAAAAATCTATAAATAGTATCAATTAATGACTTAAGATAGATCAAGTAATGCTTTTTAACTAGGAAACACATCATAGATTTTAGAAAACTTCAAAGTAAGAAAAACTCCTCTTAAGCTTGAAAGAGTTAATGGCATTTGCTAGCTCATCAGTTCAAAAAATGTATTCTTGTCAAGGAAATCAAAGGTGGAGTGCTCATGCCTTTGCACTATCACACAGTGATTACATCTCAGGAGCATTATCTTGACTGCTTTGGGCCATCCCACTCCCAATTGGTGCTTCCTCTGCAACGTCTCATCCTTTCCCTATTGTTTTACGTGGAACTCACCTGTGGGACAACACCCAAGCTACGAGAATTGGAAAAATCAACTGAAGCAAGAAGACCAGGACAATGGGCGTCTGAACATTGCTAAATTAGACACCTTAGAACTTGCAAGGTTTGTAGGGGTTCTCCTTTAATATGTATCCAGTAAATGAAACTGTTACAAGCTACCTCATCTAAGCACCCCTGTCCTGACCCCATTTGCTCTGTCCCCTGTCCATCCTCACTCCCTGGGTGTATGCCAGTCTGTATCCTTCCCTTTCTCCATTGGCTAACCGGGTTCCCTAGCTACCCCTACCCTCCGAGATCTATAAACCCACCTTGTTCCTTTAATAAAAGGCTTTTCACCACCCCAACCTCAGAGGACCAACGTGTATCTGTACCATCACCAGCACAGGGGTTTCCACCACCGGCCCTGGTCCAGGGGCTGTGAGGAGCCAGTACCCATGGTCAAACCCCTGTCATTCACCAGCTCTGGCACTTTCTTTATTTAATTCTCCCTAGGAGAATCAAGAGTGATGGAAGTAAACAGTGTGTTCTTGTTTCCAATGTACATGCAAGCCAGAGAAAAAGCTCGAATCTTGGCATCCCTCATGGAGGCTGCTCTGTGCCAAGCTGTGAGTACAAAGACACTTCAATAAAACTGGCTTTGGTAGCGCCTGAAATTTCCCTCATTTTGAGGAAGTCTCTGGCTGTTAGAACACTGGTACCCTGGATAAATAAGCATCTTTCCAGATTTACCCCTGGAGAGTAAAGCTGTTTAGCAAGTTGGTTTTAAGGTATAGCCAAGTGGAAAAAAAATTGTACCTCAAGTGCTGTTCTAGAGATTCAGCACTTAAAATAGCTGAAAGGAGAACTCTTGCCGCTGGATTTAAATTGAGGCAGGTCTGAGCCTATACCAAAGTATACTGGGACAGATTATGCCAGGATGTTGGAGATAGTGCTCACCCTTCAACAGTCCCATCTGGCCTGTACATAAGTCAGATGGAGGATAGAGATTGACTGTGGACTACTGTGGCTTGAATGAAGACACACTGCCATTGAGTGCTGCTGTGCCAGACATGCTGGAGCTCCAGTATGAACTGGAGTCCAAGACTGTAAAATGGTACGCCACCACTGACATTGCTAACACATTCTTCTCCACCCCCCCCCGGCTGCAGAGTGCAGGCCACAGTTCACTTTCATCTGGAGGGGTGTGCAGTACACCTGGAACTGACTGCCCCAGGAGTGGAAACACAGTCCCACCACCTGTCATGGACTAATCCAGGCTACACTAGAGAAGGGTGGGGCTCCAGAACACCTACAATATATTGATGACATCATTGTGTGGGGGGAGACAGCAGCAGCAGAAAATCATCCATTCTCCTCAAAGCCGGTTTTGCCATCAAAAAGAATAAGGTCAAAGGATCTGCCAGAGAGATTCAGTTCCTAGGGGTGAAATGGCAAGATGGACTTTGTCAGATTCCAACAGAGGTCATCAAGACGGTTGTGGCAATGGCTCCACTGACTAACAAGAAACACAGGCTTTTCTTGCTGCAGATAGTGTTCAGTCAGTTTTGTCCTTTCATCTCACATTTTGTACCATGTGAAATTTGATTGCATCTACCCAAACAGTTTTGTCATTAAGTGATTGCAGTCCAGTGCTTCCCTGAATTATTCCAACAACACTTAATTCTTGGTTTTATACTACTACTGCCACTCCTTGCTTCATTTGTAATATGGCACAAACACCAACTGCAAATCTAAACTTCAGTACAGAAAGTTCACAGATTTGGTTGTTTGGTGGGTTTTTTTGGTGGGTTTTTTTGTTGTTGTTGTTGGGTTTTTTTGTTTGGTTGGTTGGTTGGTTTTTTGGTGTGTTTTTTTTTTATTTAGGTCTTCTACAAGTTCCCTCTAGGATGAAGACGTAATTTAAGCAAAATAGTCTGGGTATGTTTTGGAATGGATTTAAACATGGCAGCAAATACTCTTTATTGTGTAGTGCCTACTGGCATTGCTCTGATGCTTCTTGTTGCTTGGGTTACATCTATTAAAACATTGTGAAAATACAATGATTTCTGAAGAGAATGCAATTTGTTGCAGCAATAAGGTTATTGTTTTCATGCTGAACTCACAAATCATTCCCCTACACACTCATGTTTCAAAGTAACATTTAGCATCTGCAGATGTTTTGTGGTGTGCAAAATAATTTTTGTATTATGCTTCTGTGTTCTTTAGAGTTTTTATTTATGCGTTGTACTATCTCAGATTACACACATTATGTGAGAAAATATCTTAAAGTTTTTAAAGCTTTTCAAGCAGATTCTTAGTCTTGAGAAAATTCATGGGCATCTAGTCTGAATAGGATTTAGTCTTGTTCATCTTTGAATAGTTCATGGGAAAAGTCAGAATCAGGTCTGTTTCATAATCCTGAGTACAAGCCAGATACATCAGCAGTCCTTTCACTAAAAGTGCTGTCACATGACATCAGTCTCTGAGTTAGTAGATTCTTCAGTTTGCCCAAAGTCTTCTTTAGAGGGGACAATTATTGCCTCAGTGCTGCTTTTATATCTACACAAATACCCCTTTCCCTCCTAAGCCTGGCTAAAATGTTAAAAAAATATGAAGTTATTTGTGCTCAGATATAATCATACACTAAGGGGTTTTAATAATTCATTTTCCCAGTCAGGCCTGCAGGGCAACTGTAAACCAAAAACATTGGTGTCTTGGAAATTCAGTTCTTGGTCCAGAATCAGGAGGAAGACATTGTATCTTTCAAGTCTTTGACACATGTGCACACATCAGATATTAAAAAGCCATATTGCTTTTTGACTGTTACGTGCTCTAAGTTTATCATGGAAAACTTTACATGCACTTATAGATGTGAAAAACAGCATTTCTTCTTTAAATGGTTCTAGACAGATAGCATGTGCAGAAAACTGAACATAACATGTAAACAATTAAAAAACATAGGGATAGATATAGCCCTTTTTATTTAGGCACAAAGACTTGCTTTGTTTTAAGGAACTAAACTTATCTTATTTCTGACTTAATTGATCCAGTTTTGAAATGTTATGAGAGAACATCTGGGTGAAAAAAAAGTGTTCACCCAGTGCTGAACCCATCTAAACTGAGTTTCCAAAAAGAAAGGAAATTTATCTGAAAAGGGATAGAGAGGAAGGGAGGGGGAAGACATTTTTTGTTTGAATTAGAGTGCACTTACCTGTTTTAAACAACTTAACTGTGATCCAACATCCAGCCTTCAAACCCCAGTGGATTTGCTTTTGCAGTGTGTCTATTCCTCATCCTTCACTCTGTTTTGCAGTCAGAGTACCCTGCCAACAAGAGGAGGAGAGCTTAGCACATAGTTTCAGTGTTTGAACACGAGAATGCAGACCTTCACCTCTCAGACTTTGACCTACTGAAAAAAAGTCCACTGAGTTTTGAGCAGAGCACTTGTAACAGGACCTGGAAAACAAACACACAACAGATAACAGGAGGAGAGACTCTTCTGCATAAAGGAAGCAGCACTAGTACACAGGAATTTGATCATACAAGGTACAAGAAATTAGTGAGACAGAAACAGCACTACACAGTGACATTTCTTGGACTTTCTCATGAGGAGGAGGAAGCTGCTGTCTTGACATAGCTTTGAGGAAGGGCTTACAAAACAAGTTTTGTGTTTGCAGTAAGTTTAAACTGCCAGAAATTCCCTCACTATGCATTTGGAAATTGGACTTCTGTGTTCAAAATGTGTATTTAGAAACTGGTAAATCTTGTATGTTTCCTGGTATCAATGTCATCCTTTGTCTTGTTCATGAATATATTTCTCCAAATCTGGACATCGTGATGTGATAATTTAATATTAGTACCATGAAAGATGATTCTGTCTGAGAATTTCTACTTGTTAGCTTGTTTGTTTTTGCTAGAGTGCTAGATTCTCAGCCCAGCTTCAGAGTCCCCACCAAAATAAATGAGTAAAAGCAAAAATCACTGTTCTGTGTACATAATTCATCCTCAGTTGTTCTTATAGATTGCCAATTATGAGCACAGGGGATGTTAGTCAGTTGAAAATTAAAATTAAGTCTTCCTTTTTTTTTGACCTTTGTCTGACCTTTCCTGTTTGTAACACTAGCATTGCCCTTGTTCCTGTTGTGTATATAAAATGCACATATATGATCTTTTAATTAGTGTTGTTAACTATGGCTTTGTTCTGTCATATAGTTGAAGAAAAATCAGAAAGGAAATTGTGCATTTTGTATATACAACAGCAGTCTAAATGTGTATCATCTTTACAGTTTATTCAAACAGCAATAGGGAGCTCCACATCTGCTTATAAAGGAACTACCTGATGCAGTATCAAAAAACTTTCTTGACAAGCTTAAATAATTGAAACAGCTTTTACCTATATTACTCAGTAAGTAATTAAACATATAGTCTAGAAGTGGTCTTTAATTACTGGCATTCAGGAGACATGTTAGGGCAAATCAAATTGTCTGCTTAGCCCATTTTACAGAAGGTTACTGTACTAGGCATTGAATCAAACTGACAAAGTTCACTGCTGAAACAAGCAATGGTAGGATGCACAATATCTCTATCATTTTTATTTCTGTGTTTTATAGTGTTTTAGAGAGAAATTAATATACATTTTTCTCAGTGTTAGAGCCCTCTATTCATCTGCAGAATGAAAGGTGTTCTAAGCTTTTAATGTAAGTCAGATTAAACTCTTGATAGTATATTTAACCTTGACACAGTTTTTAAGCTTCCCTTTAGAACATTCTCATTTCCTAAGCCAAGGGCCCTGGTTTGGTGCTGTAATTATAAACTTTAAGTTTCAAAATTAGTAAGTGGCAATGGTGAGAAAGGACAGAAGCACAACATGCTCATGATTAATTATTCATTGAATGATATCCAGTATTGGATGGGAAAACTAACAAACACTTCATAGAGCTGATTTGACTGTTTCTACCAAATGCATAGAAAAGGCAATTTTCATTAGAAGCACAGCAAGCATAGCTCCCAATCCATAGGCAAAGATTCTCCCTCTTGCAGTAGTGTGGAACACTGGTGGCTTCAAGTGATGAGGGGTCTCTACCAGATCTACGCAGGGAGATGAGGAGAGACACACTGCAAGTGCAGGCATTGGGTGTTCAGGCAGTATCAATTAGCTTTGCTCAGGTGCCTGTCAGAGACCAAAGCAACTATTTCACAGTAACAATAAAACTTCTGTAAGTTTGAAATTGAAATACTTTAATATTTTTTTCACTTAAGATAGAATCGCTTTAGTAGTAATAGAGAAATACTTGGATGAAAGGAAAATCACTGTTTTTCATTTATATATAACAATATATTCTGGAAAAAGTGGGTGGATTTTATGGAAGCCTTTTCCTAGTGTAGAACTGAGATTTTCTAATCTGAAGACCAATCTTCTTGCACAATAAACAGACTTTATTAAAACAAAAAGGGAAATCCATTAATTTAATGTTTTCCTTACTTGCTGCTTAACTGCATTCCTTTGCTTTTATCATGAGTAGTAATCCTCCTCACATACTCTTCCCTTCAGCCACAGAGTTTCCACATTGCTATTGTAAGACTGAAGTGCTGTTTAGCATGGAACTAGCATCTGATTACCCAACTTAAAATAGTATTTTGCTAGAGTTCAATAATTGTAGTCAAAGGATGCTTTATTTGTATTTGAGGTAGTAAAGTACTAATTTTTTCTCTTTATAGTTGAAGATAATTTTAAAAACCTTGGTTGAGAACAAACTAAGCCTTTGTGTTCCTCAGGAGATCTGAAGTCTGCTTGAAAAAAAAATCCCAACACAACTTTCAGAATCTTCAAGGCTCCTAGTCATACCTGTACTGTTGGAGCTGGAGCTTAATACAGAACAGAGAGCAGGAGGCAGCCCATAAAGGAGCCATTGTATGGGGAGGAGCAGAACACAATTATGCATTTATGGAGGATTGACTGTTCTCTCAATTTTTTAATCAAGATTTTTCTCAAAAAACTATGGTCAAATATCCAAGCCCCACCTTTCCTTTCAAGTGCATCCTTCACTGTATTCTCAGCATAATACATCCTTCTTTATAGACAATCCATGCTTTGTTTTATTGATGAGATCTCCTTCTCTTATTTCCCTTCACCACTCTCATTGCCTTGAACTAGGCTGCTCTTTTAAGCTGCCAGACTGATTTGTAGTGCCAATTTTATAAGAAATTTTCTCTTTCTCAGAGTAAGAACTAATAACTAAAAAAATTTGAGAGAGAAGAAATGTGATGAGAAAGATCTACCTTCCACAGATACTAAGGGCCCAGGTACTAATTCCTACAGCTTTTTAAATAGGTTTGTTTGAAACTGATTTTCAGACTCTACAAATATCTGTTAATCATGGGCAACTTTGCTATATATTGCCTAATCATGCCACCTCACTACTACCTGTATTCTTCTGAAACAACGAGTTTTCACAATGAACAAGCAGTACCTTCTCTGTTAATGTAGTTCTGTAATTTTGTCTTTAACTCTACAGAGAGCAGGGAAAGTGAAATTTCAGTCATCACTTCTTTAAAGAATAGTGTGCCTAGATTTAGAAAAAGTATTCTTGAATTTTGTGCTCCTACTAAAACCACACACTCCTGCCCCAACTTCCATCAGTCCTCTTTCCTCTCATGGTGGGCTGGAGGTGAGAAGTGGAGGCACAAAAGGCAAAGATCACAGGTTGTGATAAAAACAGCTTACTGGAAACATCAGTGAGATAAGAAAATGAACAGTAACAGCAACAATATTAATTTAAAAAGTGTACTGAAGAGAGAGTGATTCACATGGAAAAATGCTTACTGTGCAGTTCCCATCACTGACTTGACTGTAGCAACACCACCCTGACCACTCCCTCCAGCCTGGAACCAGAACTACCCAATAGCTCCCTCCAGCTCAGAACCAGCACTACCCAACCACTTCCTCTGGCTCAGAACTGGCACTACCCCACTGCTCTCTCCACTGCACTTACTGCACCAGAAGGAACCCCTTCTCCCTAGAAGAGACTCCCTTACCCTCATCCCCAGCAATGATGTAAGGTGGCTCAGAATAACTTTTGGGTCCTGGTCATGCCCCATCCTGGCTACTGCAAAAATTAACCCTCTCCTGGCTGGAATCAGGACAGATAGCCTTTAGAGGTGCCAATAGACAGGGCCCGTTAAACACCATATGATGCAGTCACAATTATAGCAGACTGTAAGCCCAGGGTTATGGACTATCATCAGCCAGATCAACACATTTCATTCTTCACTTTCATTGTCTTCAGCTTTGATTTAAGCTATGTTAAGCATTATGTGCTTAGTTTCAGCATCAAGAAACCTTAACTAAAAAATAAATTTTATTAGGAAGGTTGCAGCAAACCAGCATGAGAAGAAGAAAGAAGAATAAGAAAGAAATACAAGAAGGCCTCGGAAATGTCAAGATGACTTTGTACTGTTTTACCTAAAGCTTTGATTTATTGACACAGGATGGAGATAAGCTCTCTGGTTCACAATGCATGTGGTGAAAATGGGTAACTGAAAACTCCAAAGGTTTGTGCCTGTGTGCATGGCAGCTACCCCAAATGTTTGTGTGGTGAATGTGTGCTCTACAGCTGTATTCTGCCTTGTTTGCTTAACCACTCCCCTCTGAAAGCCAACGGTATATATGGATAATGAGGATTAAAGTGATTTTTGCCAACCATTAATCCAGAGTCCATGCCTTCATTCTGCAAGGAAGATATACAATGATCAGTGAGAAGACCTAAGGGAATGGTCTGAACTTGTGTCAGAAGAGGTTTAGGTTGGATATTAGAAAGATGTTCTTCCCCCAGAGGGTGATTGGACACTAGCACAGGCTCCCCAGGGAAGTGGTCATAGCACCAAGCCTAACAGAGTTCAAGAAGTATTTGGGCAATGGCCTCAGGCACATGGTGTGACTCTTGGGCATGGATCTGTGCAGGGCCAGGAGATGGCACTGACAATCCTTGTGGTTGCCTTCTAACTCAGCACATTCCATAATTCTGTGATTCTGTAACTAATATTATTCTTAAAGTTTGCAATCAAAACATGAAAGAATTTGGAAGAGTTCACCTGCATCATGATTATCTTGGATCAGGTTCCCTACCTCACAAAAAACTGTACCTGGAAACTGGTATTGCTTAGTTAACACAACTTTGTTTAAAAACCTTCCCTTGGCACCCACATTCCCCATGAACAGGGACCTTCCAGCAGGAGGAAAGAGGATGTTTTGACCTGTTTCATTTAAGCATATGTTTAATTTAATCATATGGGAAATTTAATCATCAGTGGGAAAAATACTTAGGCACATGTACTTTATCTTTTATTTTCTTTTCAAAGTGGTCTCTTTCACAGAACCTTTCAGTTAGTCCTTGACTTCTTTGTCAGAAAGTAGAGACATTTACAAGTGGTTTTGTATCCCTCAGAGTTCAGTTGAAAATGAAACAAGGTTATTACTTGTGTCAATCTATCCTGCAAGTGAAAAAAACTCCTGAAACAGACATATGTGCACTGTTTTTTACCAGATTTGCGGGAGACAATGGCCTTTTCTAGACCAGCTGTCAAAGCAGGAGTAAAAGGGACAAGATTTTCAGGATGTAAGCCCCTCTTCAATTCAAGACAGGAGTGTTCTATGGACTTGGTGGTTTTGTGTGTGCAGCAGCAGCTGCTACAGTCCATCACTATTGAAACAGGTTCTGCAGAACACTTTTTTTTTTTCTTTTTTTTGTCCCCCCTCTCTCCTACTGGAAAGATAGTTCCTATGCATTACCTTGAATATTTATAATAATTTTATGAAGTTGTACATTGGGTGAACCTGTGGACATTCATATAACAACCCATTCCACTTGCCCCTCTTGAAAAAATGAGTCTTCAGGGGTATATGTGACCACAAGATAATTTGTTTTCCCTGAGAGAGGCAAGCCATCTGTGTGAACCAAATATTTTAGACAGTTTTTACTAATTTCACATGTCTCAAAATGCAACCCTTATCTGATTCAGCTAAAGGAAATAAAAGGAATAACCTGGAGTACGTTTGTTCCTGAATAAAGCAAAGATTGCTATTGATTGAACGCTACTCACTTAGATCATTCAAATTAAGCACCAGACATTCAGACCTTGAGGCTCATGTCTCAGTTATAGAAACAGGGGCAGTAACTATTCTGAGAGCTTGCATGCAATGCTACTTCTATCACTTGCAAGTATGCATTCATTGCAGCTTTTCTATTTGTCAGGCAAGAGAAATATCTCAAAGATAGGATTTTGAAGACAAGAATAGATGTTGTTAATATTTTTGTTTGTTTGTTTGTTTACAAGAGAGCAAACAGGGGCAAGAAACAAGAAGCCTGGAATAAGGAACAGAGAAAGGAGATTGAGAGAAGAAGGCATTGAGAGCAGGGTACTGAATGAAGGGTTGGTTGTTCAGAGGCAAAAGAATTTGTAACTCTAAAACGCATCTTCTGAACTGAAACAAGTTGCGGGACTTCTGAAATTCAGCATGCCTTTACTATCAGCATATATTTCTGCAACTTAGTGAGAAAAGGTACGATCAATTTCTTTTAAGGGTCTGTGCTCGCAACTGTGTTGAACAATAAAGATAAAACCCAGAGTTTCTTGCTATAGATGAAGAGCATCTAAATAATTAGATAACTCTTATTAGCAAACATGCCTTCAAGAAGCTTAGCAAAAGTTATATAAGGAATCTAATTTATATTTCTTCTGACTGTAGCAAAGTTTATTTAAATAGATATTATTATTCAGGATTTTTTTTCAATGCGATTTAGATACACCAAACAGACTGTACAATGGTATATTCAGTGTACATATTCTTGCAGTTGCTAAGTGATCTCCTGTTCAAGATGTCCCAAATTTCTAAAAGGCTACAGACTCTAGATCTAAGAAAAATCTTTGTAATAAAGTTTTGAAATACTAAATATTTTCAAATTTATAACCTGCTTTTTCATTTTATTTTTGCATTCATAGACTATAAATAATAAGGAACACTTTCTACTTTTAGTTTGTTTCTTCCATGGTTACTGCATGTGAGTTTGACATTTAAGGTTAGATAATATATGAAGGAAAGATAATGCAATCTCTTTTCTTAGGACTTAGAGATCTTTTCAGTGAGTTCCCTTCTCAGGAACATAGGAGCTATTTTCATTCTAGAAATGATCTACTTATCCACTTCAAATGGCATGTATCATCTGGAATCAATTACCTTTTGAAAGAGGAAGTTTTCAATTTTAGTATGAGTGAACACCATCTGTAATTTGGTGCCTTCAGGCTGCCTTAACTGAAAAGTTCAATAAGTTAAAGTCAGAAAAAGAGAAGAGGGATGAAAAAAACCAAACCAAACCAAACCAAACCAAACCAACCAACCAAAACAAAACAAAAAAACCCCACAACTTTGTTTTCACCAAAAATTACTCTTATAGTGTTTTGTTTGCACACAGATGATTATGTTAGTTGTAAGTTGTGCTTTTCTTTTACCATTTTCTGAGTTTGTTTTAACTGTAAATGTTACAGCATTTTGAGGATGAAGTCCAGAGATGATCGTTTTGAAGTCCAGGACAGAAGAGGGATTATCCTCAACACTTTTTATAAACAGAGTGTAAACACATAGCCAACATAACAGCTCAGTTCTTCTTTTAATTTAGAAATATTACAAAATATAATAGATATCTTTTCCATTCAGAAGAGAGTTCTAGAAATTCCATTTTGAAAATTATCATTTTGCATAAAAAAAAGGCACCGAACATTGACACAGAAAGATTTCATCTCCACACAAAATAAATATTTCTTGATCTTCATACAAAGAGTTTCAGCAACAGAAAAATTGCAAAACATGTCATTTCTGTTAGAACTAATAACTAAATATGGACCTTTATCTGAATCTTATCCTAACTACAGTATATAAACATCTGTTGGTCAGCAAAGAGGTTCTGGCAATATTATGAATAAACAGATTGTTTTCAATCCTATTGTTTAGGTCAGGACTGAAATTACAATTTTTCATACACATGGCATGTTTTGGAAGTATTTTAATAATATAAATCAACTACTAAGCCACCAGAGTTAGAAGATTTTTTTTTAATAGATGCAAAAAAATTTAACTGAATTGTATGTATCAAGGTAAAATTATTTTATATTATGTTTTAATATATTATGTTATTATTTTATGCCTTAGAATTGCTAATCTTATTCAGGCATCAGTGGTATTTTTCACCATCTATTTTCTATTGTTTGCTTTTCCCAATAATTATTTAAACTTCTGGATGTAAACCACTTTGCCCACTACTTTCTCTAAATACAATGTGTACCTTAGTTAAAAAACCGAACAGAGTTGCTTAACATCAAGATTTTGATGCTACATGCAAACATTCTTTATCTGTCATGCATGAAATTCAACTGGTTTTTGTTGGTTTTGGTGGTGTTCTTCATGAATTAGTCATAATATCTCACTTATCAAGGGGTTTTAGCACAACCTCAAAGAGGGGTCCCTAGCATTCACAGATTCCACAGTGGAGAGAATGGAACAGCAAGAGGTAAACACAAAGTGGTGTGACCAAGGGCTGCAGAGCTCCATTTTTTGCTGGGAGCCGAGAAGACCTTGTCCGCAATTAGGGAGATACAGAAACCTTGTAACTTCGGAAAGAAAAAAAAAAGTAAGGAAACAGGCTCTCAGTGGAAGACATAAACATGGTATGTAGGATTTCTGTTTCTCTTGTTTACATACCACTGTGTGGCCTGATATATTCAATTTTCTGACAGTTTTCCCTGTTCTTTGTTTTCATCCTTTTATTACACTTGAACTGAATGGTGTTCATCGCATAACAGCAGTGCCTCAAAAGGAACATACCTACACATTAAGACACTATTTGGTCTTTTGTTGAGACTTTATGAAAAACAATGTTCTCCCCAATGTCTCTAAACTTAAGTCTTCTTTCAGAGGAGCAGCAAATGTGACAAGATAGCCTCAGGATTCAGTGCATAACTCATCCAGGTTAATCCATAGCTCTGCCAAGAGGACAACTGTGCTTTAGTTATTTCTAGGAAGATCAAAGTTGATAAAGCACAGAATCTGAGAGAGGACTGTTTACAACAAAAAGCATCACAGAAGGTTCTTTGAGACAGAGCTGCACAAGTCCCATGATAGTCTGCAACTAGTATTGAGGAGGGGAATGTTGCAAAGCAGGAGTCAGTCGGCATTGTCAGTGCCAAAACAAGTTTTGGCCTGGAGGCTTGTTTTCTCAGGTGGGCTGCTTCCAAGTTACTATTTCTTGAGGGAACTAGGAAAAAGTATTAATTTCTTAAACTAAATGTTGAAAGATGAAATATGAATGAAAGGAAATAAATTCCAAAAGCATAGTTTACATGTTAAACCATTTTGGAAGTACAGTAACTTACTTGCCATTAAATTCATGCAAGAAAGGCAAGTTATATACCACCAGCTTTCAGTGAGAGGTAGTTTCTAAACTTCCAAGTCATCTGTGAAAGAATATAATATTACTATCTGCATAATGCTTTGCAGGGCCAACAGTGAACCCTCTCAGAATTTCATGCCTTGATGCAGATACTTCCTAGAAGAACATGGAAGAAAAAAATGAGAGTGCAGTAAAAACATTTCATCAGGAGTTTGTTGAGATTTTGGGACATTTTTCTTTCCATATGTAGTTTGCAGTGGCATCACTACTAAGAGTAATCATTTTCAGTTGTCCGAACAGGCTCTGTACTTCAGTTGACAAATGGAAAGAGAAAAATTAGGTGTCTGATCAAAAAGCCCTGAAAAAAACAAATAATAAAAAAGTCTGCAACCAACCTGTCTTCTTTCATCTAACATCTATTTAACATATCTAAAAAGCCAAACTTGAAAAAAAAAATTATGAAGAAAGCCATGTGTTTTGGTTCAAGGATGGTATTCCCCAATTTAGTGTTCCCACTGAAACTACTCTAAACCAAGGCCACTCACTCAGTTTCCCCTCCCCTTCCCCTTGCAGCAAGCTGGAAAGGGGAATTGGAGGCATAGAAGGTAAAGCTCATGGATGGAGATAACAACAATTTAGTGGAAATAGCAATGAGATAAGAAAATGAACAATAACAGCAACAATTTAAATAGCAAAATTGTACAAGAGAAGCAAGGAATTCCTATGCGAACGTTCACCACTGTAATCTGCAGAGCCTGACCATACATGAGTGTTGCCACACTGCCCCAACTCAGAAGGGATTCTGCAAGTGCAGAAGAAATTTTGTAAGAATTATTCAAGGAGGAGAGAATTTATATTACTCAAGGAAGTTTTTCTGCCTGGGAAAAAAAACATCTTCCCATGAATAGTTTGGTACTTTTTTCTCCTTCTTTCCTTACAGGAAGTTTAACTCCCTGAGAAGATAAAGTTCCTACAGACAACCTTGGAGGCCCTGTAGTGGGGGCAAGCAAGCCATTAAAAGGGCCTCAAGAGAAAAAAAGCATTGCTTTTTTACATGTCCAGTGCTTACTGCTGTAAAGTTAGTGTTTTTGGCTTTTGCAAATAAATTTTCCTAAATCTTTCTGCTGCCTGGTGTCTGGGGTACCTGAGTGCAATTTTTCAGCACAGACCACCTCCCCCAATCCCAGAAAATGATGTAAGGTAGAATAATCTCCAGGTTCTAGTCATGATTCCTCCTAGATACTGCAAAAATTAAATGTGTCGTGGCTGGAACCAGGACACAATGACTACATTTCTATATTTCTACACCACCAAAAGAAGGGTTCGAAATGCAGAAGGGACTGGTCTTTCCAGACTGTGCATCTCCCTCTGACCACTATTATGTAACAAGCTGGTAAGGATTATGGTAGGCTGATCTTCTCTGGCTGCCAACCACTCTTACTTGCACTTTCCTCACCCATAATGGGGGGGAGAAAATAAGATGAAAAAGCTCTTAGGTCAAGATTAGGATGATAGATTACAGTTACTATCACAGGCAAAGTAACTTGGGAAAAATTAAATTTATTGCCAAATGACATTGATTTTGACAGTAAGAAACCAAGACAAATTGAAATACCAACTTCCCCCCACTCCATGCCTGCAGTTCCTTCAGGGGTTATTCACCTGCTCCACCACAGTCTTCCATGAACTGCAGGTGAATCTCAGCTATAGCATTTACAGCATCTGAAGCACCTCCTTCTCCTCCATACCCCTGCTCTGCCCTTTTCCTTCCCCCTCTCCCCTTGGGGCTCTCAGGGCTGTCTTGCACACTGTTCTCCTCACCATCATTCCCTCCCTTATCATGGCTGTCCTCGAGGCATCACCATCGTGGTTGTGGAGCTCAGTCATACCCGCAGTGGGTTTGCTGAAGCTGGTGGAACTGGTTGTGATCAACATAGGTCAATCGTGGTTGATCCTCACAGGCACTGCCCCAGTAACCCCTGCAATAACCTTGGCACCTGTACCCCATACATCACACTATTCAGTTTCTGTGCTGATGTAAAACTAGAAAGCAACTATGCTGGTATTTCTAAGTTTTATTCTAGTCTAATATTAAATCTGTTGCATTGGACTGGGCAGCCTGCTGTAAGCAGGAGTAGTTCCACTGAAACCTTAACTTCCATTGAAAGGTTTGTAAAACATAGTGGTACTTTGCTTTGTGTTGTTTCTGTCTTAAGCCAAATAAAGGTAATGTGATTGTCCATACATATATCCATACAGTTAGATAATGTCTTCATACAGGTAGACTATTATGTGTGTTATTGTCAGCCCCATCATCCTACATTCTGCCAACAGAGAGAGTTCATGTGTTCAGGTAACCGAAATAAAGCTTTCAAAGTATGAAAATAATGCTCAAATCCAACAGCGTATCTTAATTTTTTTACAGAAACATCTGAGAACAGATTGCAGGATGAACACGGTCCTGTTAACGCCACCCTTTTCAATTCCAAATCAAAGTGAAGAGAGAGGAATAAAAACAGGAACTTTACCTACAAAACATTAGTAGAAAGTTTTCAAAGGCATTTTGAATCCAGAAAAGACTTAAATATAGAGGTACTATCTGTTACATTAAATTTCGTTTATACACCTGGCAACAAATGTGAAACAGTAACTTAAATGAGTCATTACTAATGCTCTAAAGTGCACATATTTTATGTCTCAAGGCTGAGACATTCTTTTTAATGCCTTTTAAAATAGTTTTTACTCTTTGCACCCAGGCCTGCTCCTCCTCCATGTCCAACAAATAGTCAGTCCTGGATCCCATGCATAGATTGCAGGAGAGTCTATGGGGACAGAAGTCAACCTGGTATTCAATATGTAGCTATTCAAAGTAATTTAATGGAATAAAATATTCTATAACCTTTCATAAAACATTGCAAAGTTTTCCCTATTTACTTAAGTACTATCAATTCTTCAAAGCAAATACTTTCAATTAAAGTGCTAAGTCAAATATCTGATGTATGTCATAGTATTCATTGGCACTATCTTTAGGACTCTTTAGCAGTGCTTTGAGTGAATCATCTTTCACACAAGCACAGAATTAGTCTGAGGAATTCACAACCTTTACAAGATGCTGTGACAAGCACCGTAAAAAGATTCAAAGGTTTAGGCCGGTAGAGGGTTAATCCGTCAGTAGCTACTGAGTATTTTGATCCAAATACAACCTCTCGATCATTAACATCTAACACTATTAGTTGTTTGAAGTTGAGAAAACAAATCCTTACATTAAGTACTCTCAATATGCCTGGTTCATATGAAATGAGTACTAATCAGGATGGAGGATACGACACTGGAATAAAAAGACTGTTAGTCTGACCCCATATTGAGTTTTTAAGTAAGTTTTCTTTCCTTTTTTTTTTTTTTTAACATGATTTTCTTTTCTCCACCCTTTTCTCCTCTGCACCATGTGTTCATTCTCTTTGGTTTAAGTTATATAAAATGTTTTCATCACTGATTCCTATTAGTTATCATTTCAGTGCACAACCCTGTTCCAGGCCACAAAGTCTTCAGAAAACACAGACTCTCCAAGAGCAATGCTATTTCCCTGATGTCACTGCACTGGAAAGGGCAAAGTGGCCAAGATTTTAAGGTTTAAGTGATCCCCTACAATCAGGATGCTTTGCTTCCAAGTGCTTCTATTTGCTTTGTGCAGCTGACACACAAGAACGGGCAGTTCTGAAGTCTCGAGTATTTTCTTTTCAAGTACAAAATGACTATTCAAACCAGTAAAAAATTTTTCTCCTATTAATAAGTACTGGAGCTATATATAAGAATGCATTTAACAGACTGCAGATAATAAGACTTTCAATGACATTTTTAGGAGGAATAATGATATGAATAATCTTCACAGAATTTTCAAGTCAGTGGATTCATTGCATGTCCTGAGTAGCCAAGATTTCCAAGAGGCCGAAGTTAAGTTTACAAAAGGAGCATAAGTTGTAATTAGAGTAAAGACAAAGAGACTGAGAGTTCTGACTGAGAGTTCAAAAATCTGTTCTCTATGTTTTTCTTTTTAAAGGCTTTTTAAAGGATTAATCACACAAGATCAGCTTTAACACAACTGCCTTAAAGACTGTGTTACAGATCATGTAGTCTCACATCCTCAATAATCTGGAGTTGTTATACAGGAGTAGAAAATATCCATTACACACCTATGACCCGTGACTGTTGATAAAGTAAAATGTGACAATTTTGCACCAGCATATTCTAAAAATATTTACTTTTAAAAAATAAAGTAAGAACCTTATATATATATATATTTATATCTAAGAAAAATACACTCACCTCTGTGGGAGAACACGCAAGCTACGAGGATTGGAAGAAACAAATGAAGACCAGGACAACAGATGTCTGAAGCTTGCTAAATTAGAGGCTTTTTAGAAATTGCGCTGTTTTTATGAGATATCCCTTAATATGTACCCATCAAGTGAAACTGTTACAAGTTACCTAAGCTGGACCGCCCCGCCAGCCCCGCCCCTGTCCTAACCCCATTGATTGTATCCTCTGACTTATCTCCCACTCCCTGGGGGTCTGCCTGTGACCCTTCCCTCATTGGCTAACCTGGTTCCCCAGCCACCCCCACCCCCTGAGGTCTATATAACGCTCTTATTACTTTGAATAAACCTTCTCTTCTCTTCACCACCCAGCCTCAGAGGACCCACATATGATCTATACCATCTTCAGCACAGGGGTTTTCCAGCACCGGCCCAGGCCCAGAGGCTGTGAGGAGCTGGTCCCCAAAGTCAAAACCCTGTCACATCTCTTTGTGACTTTAAAATTATCTCGCTCTGCCCTACTATATTCAGTTGCAGTTCATGGCTTCTGAGTTTTGTTAGTCATAAAATACAGTCTAAGTCTCAAACTACAAATTTTGTACTGTTCAGAAAGAGAAGCTGATTTCAATCATTCGCTTTTCTTTCTGCTTGAAATGTGGCCAGTTTCAGCTTTCTATACATCTGACAAAACTCTATCTCTAAAAAAATCTGCCAGTTTATCTTGTTAAATTAATCTTTCCTTTTTCTGAGGGATGGGTTAAAGACATTAATGTTATGACTTCATTAAATTTATTTTCTTTTAGTATCTATGGAAAAAAGAGGGAAACAGGAACTAGATTCTCTTGGTCTCATTCTAACTTCTGTCACAGTTGCATTGAGATGAGCCTCATTACCCACACAGTTAAGGGGTAGACTGATTTACCAGACTATGAAAAGCTGATTAATCAGTCACATACCTCAGAAGATACTTTTGACAAACTTCATTGCAACTGACAGCAACAATCCATCTTCCAGATTTGAGCATCACTTCCAGCCTCAGTTTCTCTGGTCTGGGCCCATACTCAAAGTTATTCAGATAAAAAGATATTTTCATGTTGGCTTTTTTAAATGTTTAAATCTTTAAAAACACTTTATGTTGGAGTTTTTTGGTTTAGTTTGGGTTGGGGTATTTTTATGCATATGAGAAAGGATTGGAAACGATGGTCTGACCCATACCCTGCTAAGAAAGAGTTGTTGCTATTATAAGGATGATTGCCTCATCAAGAGTTGGCAGGCATATAAAGATCCAGTCAGGGATGCATGGAGCGGTGCCACTACTACTCTGCCCCTCCTGGCAGAAGATGCTATCCTACCCATGTGTCCATCCGGTGTGCTTTGGTTTCTCACCTAGACATCAGCATTAATCCAGCCAAATCAAGTAAGTGTACAACCTCCCATAACATTTTATCATTTATCTGATCAGTGGCACTTCATGGAAGAAGTGACAGAAGGGACCAAGTTTCTGTATTTTGACCTTTCCAGTTCACAGTTAGATAGCTCAGCAGAATCCATCCTTATTTGTGATGCAAATGGTCTATTTTGTGGTTTTGATTGCAACCTCTACAGTGGGGGAAATCAACTTTTAGCAAAGGAGCGTAGGGGTCAGAAATTTCTTAAATAGGCACAGTGAAAGTTATCTGGAGTAACAACTTCAAGAGGAGTGAATTATGCAATTACATGATTGGAGAGGTTACTAAATTGGGAGAAGTCATTAATTCCCTCTGAGGTAGAGAGACCATGTGGAGAGACCTTGACATATTAGAGTGCTTGGCAATCACCAACCACATAAAGTTAAACAAAGGCAAATGGCAGATTCTGCACCTGTGATGGGGCAACCCTGGAGTGTATGTACAGACTAGAGAACAGGATACTAGAGAGCAGATCCACAGAAAGGGACCTGGTGGTCCTGGTGAATGGTAAATTGAATATGTGTCAGCAGTGCCTGGGCAGCCAAGTTGGCCAACCATGTCCTGGTGGGCACCAGGCAATGCATCATCAACTGGTTGATGGAGGTGACTGTCCCTCTCTGCTCTGCACTGGTACAACCTTACCTTGAATATTGGGTACCAAAATGTCAGAAGGATGTAAAGCTATTAGAGAATGTTCAAGGGAGAGCTATGAAGATGGTGAAGGGCCTTGCGGGGAAGTCATATGAGGGCAATCAGACTGTTCAGCCTGGAGAAGAGGAGACTGAGGGGCAGAGGAGAAGACTGAACAATCTACAGCTTCTTTATTATGGGAAGAGGAGTGGATGGCACTGATCTCTCATCTGTGGTGACAGGAACCAATGGAATAGCATGAAGTTGTGGGATATTAGGAAAATTTCTTCCCCCAGAGAGTGATTGGACATTGGAACAGGCTCCCCAGAGAAGTGGTCACATCACCAAGCCTGACAGGGCTCAAAAAGTGTTTGGACATCACTCTCGGGCACATGGTGAGGCTCTCGGAGCTGTCCTGTGCAGGGCAAGGAGTTGGACTTCAATGATCCTTGTGGGACCCTTCCAACTCAGGATATTCCATGGTTCTATGATTTCATTATTCTCCATCTTGTGAGTAGCCTCCCTGAAACTGAATCAGGAGGAATTTTTTTTGTTATATAGAACTTTACAATATGAAATTAATGTTAATAAATTATTGTATATATGTTTATAAAAAATACACAACACTGCCCTGACCACAATGACCACGGTTTGTGTTGGTACTGTTTTGACTGAAGTAGCATGTGCATACCTCTTCCAGAGAAGTCACATTTCTAGGATCAGGTCCCATCTGGCACAAGAGCAGAATATTTAGACTGTAATCTTGCTTCATCCACAAACTTGATATATTGACAAGAATTATCTTGTTAGAGAAGTAGGCAACAAAATCATAAATCTTGCCTTGCAGAGAAAATTATGTGCCTGAGGAAGACTATGTGCCCTCTCTTTCTGCCATGAGTTATTCCATGTTTGATCAAAACATCTACTTTGAATGGATGCCTGTGTGTAAGAGCTTTTTTCCCCACCCTGTTTCTTGAACATTTTGACAGGATACGATTTTTTTCCCTCATCCCATAAGATTTCAGGGTGGGAAGGGGATCAGAGATGATTATGTGATTTTGTTTGAAATTTCAGACCAGCTTTAATCCTGGTGAATTTGACAGGAAAACTGTATGACAGGAAATATAAAGCATAGCATTTTTTCTGCTCAGTTTGTGTGAATAATACACACTTCTGATCTTGTTAATCCATGTTTGAATGCCATTTCCAGGTCTGAACAAGTATTTTGCTGTGAAACATAAAAGTGTTTGATTTTTATAAACAACTTATATATGGCTTTTTTTTAACTGTAACTTTTCACAAGAAGAAAACTTTTTTTGTGTATGTGCTCATAAAGATGTTTCTGCAAACACTGAACTATTTGACAGAGCTTAGACTTCCAAAGTTTTAATCCATTAAAACCCAGTAACAGATCATTACCATGGTTGTGTGTGCACATCTGCTACTGTAAATAACAATATTTATAAACACTAAATGTTTTCCTTAAATGATGAGCACAGAAAAGCCAATCACTGCGCACAACAGTAGATCAGCTGCCTGATAAGTCTGGAAATCATTGCTTTTGCTCTTACTGCTTTTGATCTTTTTAATCCAAAATCTATGTCACATTGTCAAGACTCTATGACAACATATTGCAGATGCTACTAACATATTTCTCAGGAAAATAAACCTCTCAGAAATGGAGATATTTATATGTGAATATAAGGACTTTGGATCAGTTTATGTACAAATATAATGCATGTATGCACAATGTTTTGTTTTGAAGACTTTATTGGTTAAAACTATTTCTGTTGTTTTACTGCAATATGAATTTCATTGTTGATGTTGACAAAACTATATCAAATATGAGAAACAAAAAATACCATGAAAATCGATACTGGTGTTTGCTTTGCTTACAATGATCCTGGAGAACTTATCTTCTTGACTAGTCAGGAATGTGCTCTCTATTCCATAACTGGACATAGTGATTCCACATTCTGATGGTAGTACACTGAAGTGGATTGAGAAAACCCAACATGTTTAAAACAGCTTTGCTCTGACTCACACATACAGGCACAGTATATATCTTCCATCCATTCCTTGGTGGTAACTGCCTTTTAGCCTCTTGGCATTCACTCAAGGGAGATCCTTAATAGATCACTTATTATAAATTGTGATACACTACTGCAAGTTTTCTTTATTTTTTCCTGATAACCATGTATAAGGGTCATAATTAATTTATAAAGACAGATATATTATGGGTGATATAAATAGGAGTTTCTATACCTTCAACTGTAGCTCTAAGGATCTTAATCCTACCACTAGAAAGAAGCTCAACGTGTAAGTAGAGTCACAGAATCATAAGACCATGGAATCATAGAATTGTTTGGATTGGGAGGGGCCTCAACGACCATTTTGTTCCAATCCCCCGCCATGAGAAGGGACACCTCCCACTAGACCAGGTTGCTCAATACCTCATCCAGTCTGACCTTGAATGGTGGCCAAATGTTTGAATACAAAATGTTTTCATTCTTTCCTTCTAGTAAACAAGAAAGAAAAACAAACAAACAAACCCCCAAAACAAACCAACAACAAAAACATACAAAAACACAAACAAAAACAAATAAACAAACAACCCCCCCAAAAAAAGAACCCAAACCAAACAAATAAAAAACCAAGAACATAGTGCTTATGCATAAGAAGGACAAATTGACAAATTAATCTTTATTCAACAAACTTGCCACTTCTGAAAGTCTGATCATGCATTTGTTTATCACTTAACATAACTCAACTGAAAATTCTTGAGAATACATTTTCAAGTTGTAATTTTTATCAAGTCAGCATTACAGAATTTGCTTAAACAAAGCAAGCTGGAGTACTTTAACTTATACTCAAATAGAAGATATCAAATCAGTCAGATGTAAAGGACTGGAAGCACCAACATTGTGGATGGAATCTATTGCATCATGGTATCAGACTCACTGAAAGGATAAAGCTGCTGGAAAAACGGATGAGGCAAATTAAATGTCCATAGAAAACAGATTTAATCTTTCACCTCTCAAATATGAAAAAGAGGGAGAATTATATACTGACAGAGAATAGTATGCTAGAACTTTGTGCAGCACCTTTCAGAATCTCAGAACAAAGAAATTAATATTGTCTGTAAGAATTCTTATGCCTATAGAGTATTGAAAAACTTGCAGGCATATCCCTTCTGCCTGTGCACCTGTAGACCAGAATATGAGACTCTTACTTAATGGGTTCTATGTCCTCTATACAGTGGTGGTGGTGTAAAGGAATACAGACAGGTAGAACTGACAGGTAGATTAAGTGATTCAGCCTGGAGGAGACTGGGTGAAACCTCATTAGTCTGCAGCTTCCTCCTGAGGGGAAGTGGAAAGGCAGGCACTGATTTCTGCTTTCTAATAGCCAGTGACAGGACCCAAGGACTAGTATGAAGTTGTGTCAGGGGAGTTTTAAGTTGGATATTAGATAAAGGTTCTTCCCCCAGAGGGTGGTTGGGCACTAGAACAGATTCCCCAGGCTAGTGGTCACAGCATCAAGTCTGACAGAGCTTTAAGAAGTGTTTGAACAATGATCTCTGGCACATGATGTAATTCTTGGGGTGTCCTGCACAGGACCAGGAGTTGGACTTTGATGATTCTTATTGATCCCTTCCAACTCAGGATACTCTATGATTTTATGATTCCATAACTCATGTTGCAGATGAAGCCTGTGGTGATGGCAGGACCTAATGTGGCAGTCAATTCTGAATTTATGCCATGGAAAAATTCCTGCCAGAAATGGGCAGAGGAAAAGATCCAGCCAAATAATGTAAATGCTTTAAACTGATCTTTAAAATGTCTGTTTTGTCTTGTCTCTGCTGCCCTTCTTCTTCCCAGGAGGCCCCTCTGTGAGCTGAGGAGCGGGAAGAAGTCCTAAGACTTTGATATATGAAACCTCTTTCCTATCAAATGTGAATTCCACTATCCTGATAGGCTTCTAACCAGATAACCCTTTAGTCCCTTATTGGAGCATTCGAACTCATCTCCGAAGTGTATAAAAACCCCTGGCTTTTTTCAATAAACGGTTCTGGTTCTTTGTTCTTTGCTCAGCTTCTCCATACCTAGATGGTCTGTGTGTCCTTTTTCTGGGGCTCATAGGCCTCATGGCAAGGGGGGTAGGGCAGAGAACACTCTAACCTACTAAAACATGGACTAAAAACGAACAAAATCTAAGAGACTAATTCATGCTGAAGTAGACCCACTCCGACAGACACAGCATTTAACGAGGCTTTGAAATCAATCCACCTCGGATTGAACCTAATGTTTTCAGGAGTCAGTGTCAGAACAGGAAGAAGTGTATTTTAGACCTCCTGTGGTCTGCTGTGAACAATTCACCCAGAACAATATGCTAGCCTGGGCAGTGGGCTGTCTGAAGACCTCAGTAAGAGTATGACATAACCTGCAGTCCATACAGGCATCACAGGCAGCCCCATTCACTTGCAGCTCAGTGACTGCCTACATCACACACACGCCATGGCCACTCCAGAGGTGCAGGTACTTACTACCAGCACTACCATTCAGCCTCTGTCAAGAGTCTGCCATATAGAGACTCCAACTGCCCCTTTTGGCACTGATGTTATTGGGAACATGGATAAGGCTTCCACCTCAGAGCCATTTCATCCTGTGAGTTACTCTAAATATTATTCTGATGGGAGGTGCTGTATTGTTCAATAACAACAACGACAACAACAAAATGCCATAATTCCTTACTAGATATAATACACAAGAGCTAGCTCTGGTTTTGATACCTATATTACTACTCTCACATTCCATCTCTCTTTAAGTGAAAAGATAAGGATGCTAAGGACCAAATATAGTTCTCAGTTATACTGTGATAAGTGTTCAGGAATTCATCTAATTTGCACTACCACTGTTAATAATACAAATTGGATCTAGCGTTTTAAAACACGTTAGGAATCCTTGGATCATCATCATTGCCCTACACTGGTCCTACTAGTCATATATATATACATCCTGTAATGGAAGGATGTTAGGTTACTAGTTAAACTTTTCTTCTGGTTTCAGGTCATGATGTTTCTGCAGGAAAAAAAAATGCAAAAAACAGCAGGTATTGGTGGGTTCTTATTGTGGTCAACAAAAATAATAACAGCTTTACTGTGAAGGACAGGGTAATGAAGGCTTGAATTAATGGAGCAAGTGTATGCAGTTTATTGGGAAATTGCTCTTGGGAGGCTGGAAATGACATAGAAATAATCTATTTCACTGATAAATGCAAACCCTATCACAGAAGATTTTAAGGAGCTTATTTTCTGCCCATCCCCCCAAAAAAACACAAGAACCAAAATCTTCCAACTTTGACCTGTATCTACTTGTATCTGTATCTATATCCACACTGACATACAGTTGCCTTATTTTGTGTCTATACACTCTAAGTTAAAAATAACAAATGATTGATTCAATTCTTCAACCACTAACAGAAACAGGATTGTTATATGAGATGTACATAGTTCTGGGTCTCTCTACCAGGAGGACCTGAGTCTATTACTTAGCTCAAATTCAGACTGTTTCCAGCAACTCCTGGGGGGGTTTGAGAGTTAATAACAGGTGACAACAGTCAGTGTCCTATATCGCCCCCAAAATTTGCACCCTTTGTTCACTCTTTATTTTCACTTGTAAAAGTCAGTGTTTCAGGAAACAAGCAAAAGTCAGTAGGAAGCTGTATATAAAACTATGACTTATTAGTCCTTTAGATAAAGGTAATAAGTAATTTCTTGGTTATGGCTCATCAGAAAATGAAGAAGGTTGTGCTGGTTTATAATTAAACTGGCAGGAGAAATGAATCCAACTCAGAATGGGATTGGAAGTCAGAATAACAATTTAATAAAAGATCACAAAACACACTGATACAGAAGAAAAAAATTTCATTTGCGCCACAAAAACAGATGTGCAGCCCAGCACAGTGGGGCACAAGCAGAATGGAGCTCGCCAACCCCTGTGCTGAGCACCACGTGGTTCCCCTGAGTTCAAAGTAAGAAGAAAGGAAGAAACCTGCTGGTGAAAATGATGGTTGCAGTCTGGTGGCAGTCTCGGTCCGGTCAAGGCTCTGGTCCTTCTCTGGATCTGAAGAGAGATCCCAGTCCCAAACCCCAAGCTTATATCTGCTTGGGCTCAGATGGGAATGCCCAGTCCCTCCCCCAGGGTGGAGAGTTTCACAAGGGGTGATTTACTCTGTGAGGAGAATAATGGCATATTTTTGGCATCCCTGATGGCCCATGAGCAGGCATGACCCCTCAGGTGGGTGTGAAGGCACTAGTGGCTTCCTGGAGGGGAGTTCTCACACCTGAGTCATAGGCGTGAAGACAGGAAAACTTCCTTATCCCACAGAAGTTCCTAAACATCCATCTTGTAGCCTGAGGGGTTGGGTGTGCCCTGGGCAGCTGCTGCAAATGGGTCATTGTGAGCAGTTCATGAGAAAAATGACATAGAGGGTTTAGAATACACATCCACCCAGTGACAAACTGATCCTGGCTACTATAACCAGGACAAAGGTGTATAAGACTTTCCTTTAGATAAAGGAGAGATGTGTTTTGGATATAAAGTGCATAGGGATATTCCAATCTCATCAGTTTTGATGTCTAAGCTGAAACCTCCTTGTTTACAATGACATTTTTTTGATTCAGAGAGATAACTGGTGGAGAAAGTATAAGGCAAGCTGAAGCCTGCCTTAGGGGTTGCACTCTGTGTGATAGGAAATTGTGTGTCTATTGTGTTTTCCAGGGTATACATTTTTTAAAACTGGAGGAAAAATCTACTTAAAGTCTTTCTTCTAAATGCTGTGTTCATAAGTAAAATCCATTTGCTTTAATTTCTGTCTCTCTTAAAAGTGTTTAAATTCTGCAGTCTGCTTAGGATGAAGTGCAGCTTACTTCATTAATAGTGCCAGTTAGTTTCCATAGAGTGAAACACTAGTAAGACAGATTATATTGCCTGTCCTCAGCTGCACTTTGTACTGTAGCTTTTTTCCTCTTTTGAAATGCAAGGTGTGAATGCAAAACAATTGCTGAATGGGCTATTTTGTATCCTAACAAAATATAGTTAGTTACAGTGAAGTTTTATGGTATAAAAGGAAAATAAATGAAGTATGAAGTACTTGGAATGGAAGGAGCTATAGAGAGAACTAGAAAGGTAATAATGCTTTAGGAGTCTACCAAGTGGACTATTATACTGTAAGTATTTAATAACTTTTCTGGGGAGAGAGAAAATTACATTTTTCCAGTCTTTTTACTGGCATCTTATCTTTCCAATTAAATTTTAATAACAAATGTAGTTTCTTTAATATGCTTCAGTCAATTCCATGGGCACATGTCATTCCTTTTTGAAATTCAATATCCTCTAGCATGATTTTTAATATATCTATTTATGGGAAAGTGATTGGAACAACAGTTCAGATCATAAATTTGAATTATTGTCATATTATCAACTCAGATGCAGTGACAACAATTGACATCACTGGTAGTTTTGTCCTCATTGCTTATTGTTCACTTCTATGTGGTGGGGAAAAGAGGATGTTTCCCAACTGACTAATGTTTTTAGTAGCCTCCCTTGTATATATTTTTCAAGGGTTCCAGAAGTCTTCATGTTCAGCTGCCAAAAATTGAAACCAAGCTGCAATTATAATCAGTTCCTGTTCCAAGTCTAGCTCCATTTCAATATCATCTTAGGAAAACATAAATAAAACAGCTGAAAACAGAGCAGAAGGGACTAAGATGAAGGACCAGAAGCAAAAGTGCCAGCTGTGGATACCCACTGCAAAAATATTTACACAGAAACTGGAGACTACCACTCACTTCTCCCCACTTATTTAAAAGGTGGTTTGGGCTTTCTGAAATTTAGATTTGATGCTGTGATAGAACAGTTCCTTGTACACTAAAGATAATGTAGTAGGTAGAAATTTAGAACTCTAACCACTGCACTGACACTTTTGAAACATTTTAGTGGTTCATTGTACTTTCACATTGATTAGACAATCTTACTTTTGCCACTGACATATCAGACAGTTGCACAATCTTTTGCCATTTTGATTCCCCCTGGGTCATTTCTGTAGCTGAATATTTAGTCATATCAGATATTTAATCATCACAGAGGTGATCAAGTTCAAATACATATGCCTCTCTTTTCAAACGTTCTTAACAGATTGTCATTTGGAGATCTTTTTACTTCTAAATGGCAAGATTGCAACATCTCATATCTTGATTTGTTAATAAATATAATCACTACAGAGAAATTAAATTCCTGTTAGGAAAAATTTTGAAATATGGTTCAGGTAATAAAAAATATTCCTGTATTTATCCAATATTCCATGTCCCATAAGAATTAACAGTTCAATCATGCAACCATTATTTGTTCAGTAAAAATTATACTTCGAGAATGTTAAACATCAAGAATATTTATAATTGAGGTCTCACCATCCTGTCCAGAAAAGGTACATGGACTAAATGAGTGTAATTGGTGAGTTTGTTGAATAAAATTCTTTAATAATGTGTACTAACAAGAACAGATGTGTGTGTCCGTAATGCTAACTGCAAAATCTATAGTCTCTGACATAGTCAGATCCCTGTGTATTCACTCCCTGCTTTCTAGAGGTTAAGGGCTATTTTCATAATAGATGCCTATACCTAGTAGTGTTGCGATGTAGGGAAACTTGAGTCTCAATATGAGTGGTGATCAAGTATCCGTTTTTTGATTGACAACATTACATTCTTATATGGCATTTAATGAACTAATACATATTCTGTAACCTAAGCATTTATTGATGCTTTCTTTAAGGGAAAACCACACCTTCTCTCATGCCTTTCTAATCACAACAGTCTGTTATCACATTCAGCTGAAGCTACTCAAGCTGTTTCCCAAACTCCCTGTGATCCACCTGCAGTAATGTCCGTGTAACCCTTTAATAGCCAAACTAAAATCAACCCCAACAAATCCCCTGTTTTTCTTTAAGAAAGCCATGTTTGATTCATTAGCTGCTTAACTGACTTTCACACAATCCCTAAAAAGAATTATAGTATACATGGTGCAATCATTAAAATCACTAATACAACTATCACTATTACAATTCTGTGTTTTACTAAGTCAAATAACCAACCTATTAAACCTAAACCTCTTAACCAATCATCAAATGCAGAGATGGTAACAGTTAATTTTTCATACTATCTTTCAATGGTCTTAGTGAGTTATGTATAGATACTGAATGATCTGATAAATTCCCTCAAAATCTTCACACCTATGTCCTTATGCCAAAAGCAAAAATCAATAGCTGCTCTATTATGTAATATAGCATGCCTAATACTATCTACATCAGTGGTTAATTCATCTATCATTCGTGAGGTTATATTCATTTGCTTAGCAGACTAGCAACTTAAGGTTAATTGCCAAGCATTAGCTGTGCCTACCAGGAGTTTTTTTTTTGTTTGGTTGTTGTTTTTTTTTTTTGAAAATGAAGCTATGACATTTGTAGGGGTATCCCAAAATCAAATATATTATTACAATCTAAGCCAAAGTGCTTGAGATCTCTCTTATGCTGGATTTAATGTGCTGCATCCCACAGATCTCTAAAACATGGGATAAACAATGTTAATTTACCAATGTAACAGGGTACTCCTACTGGATGAAGCAGGATACCTCCCCAGGCACAATTGCCACAAATGAGAAAGTATTCAATAGGGCACATTCAGAAAGGATCTCCTGGAGTAGCTAAGGACAAAGAGAAATCTGTCTGCTCAGCTTGGTTTGCCCATGTGACCCACATATTTGGTCTTGGGTCTGTGTAGTGGAAGACATCTATTTGCTCTGTATTCAAATGAATCAGCACAATACCTGCATACATTCTATTCAATAGGAAATAGAACAAAGGAGAGAAGAAGTTAAGCAGAATCTTCAGTCTTTGCAGAAGTTGAGAAACGAAAAAGATATTTTCCTAAAACTACTTCTGAAAACCTGCCAACTGTCTTCTTGATCTCCCCAGGCACGATTGTTGTTATGTGGCTAGATAACCAAACAAATGAATCAGGTAAAATATAGCTAAACTTGGCACAATACCTTAACATCTTAATGTTAACTCTAACTATCCCCTTACAAGCATAACAGTTCTAATTTCTATCAGCATATGTTACATTACTAAACTCCCAAATACCCTCAAGTCCTTCAAAAAGGAAAAGATGTTCTCTGTTACAGTCTTTGGAGACACTGGCTTCAGGCTGGAATTCCAATTGCTTTTGGCAATCTCTGCAGACAGCTCTGCAATCTCTGCTCTTTGTTGCCAGTTGGAGGAGTCGGCTTCAGATCTTATGGACGAGTCCCCTTACTGGGACTCACAGCAGTCTGTGACCTGTAGAGACACAACTGTATCCTCTGCCAGTAAAAAGCAATGGACTTGGACCCTATTAGCTGCTTGCCAATTTTCTCCATTTTTTTTTTTGTTTGTTTGTGGGGTTTTTTTGGTTGTTTG